>CAUYRT010030435.1:0-64826 GCA_963574885.1 Lepilemur ruficaudatus
TTTCTTTTTAATTAATTCTTCCAAGCGTTTGGTGCAAATGTTTCCCTCAGTCTGTCAGATGGATGATGTATTTTTCTTTCTTTTTTTTGAGACAGAGTCTCACTCTGTTGCCCAGGCTAGAGTGAGTGCCGTGGCATCAGCTTAGCTCACAGCAACCTCAAACTCCTGGGCTCAAGTGATCCTTCTGCCTCAGCCTCCCAAGTAGCTGGGACTACAGGCATGCACCACCATGCCTGGCTAATTTTTTCTGTATATTTTTAGTTGGCCAATTAATTTCTTTCTATTTATAGTAGAGACAAGGTCTTGCTTTTGCCCAGGCTGGTCTCAAAGTCCTGACCTTGAGTGATCCTCCCGCCTTGGCCTTCCAGAGTGCCAGGATTACAGGCATGAGCCACCGCGTCTGGCCGACATATTTTTCTTTATTTGATCCTTAGTTGTTTTTGTTTTGTTTTGTTTTTGGTTTTTTTGTTTGTTTGTTTTTGAGACAGAGTCTTGCTCTGTTGCTTCGGCTAGAATGCAGTGGCGTCATCATAGCTCACTGCAACCTCAAACTCCTGTGCCTCAGCCTCCTGAGTAGCTGGGACTATAAGTGCGCACCACCACGCTCCACAAACTTTCCTATTTTTTGTAGAGACGGGATCTCGCTCTTGCTCAGGCTGATTTCTAACTCCTGAGCTCAAGCAATGCTCCCACCTGGGCCTCCCAGAGTGCTAGGATTACAGGCATGAACCACCATGCCTGGCCTGATCCTTAGGTTTTTTAAAGTTTGTATAGCATAGATTATGCTGTTATTTCTTTTTGTGAATTCTTCTAAAAGCCTGCTGTCATTTCTCTTACTGTGTTCATGAGGTTTCATTGTCTTTGTTCCATCCTCAGTTGTCTGATTTCTATGGAACGTGCTGCGGACTCTTATTCCTCAAGGTGAGGGCGCAGTGGGGCCGAAATGCCCCAATCGTGATGACTTGATCCAGGCTTTCTTTCTGCATGTGACGTCCCCACCTTCTGGTCAGTGACTTGAAATTTGCCATTTCCTATAACATAAGCCTCACTTGCTTTAGTCTGGTTGGCTAACAATTATATATTGAAAACCAGAAGGATATACTCTGAAATGTTAATAGTAGTTATACATGGGTGGTAGGAATTTGGGGAATTTGTTTACTTTTCTGTATTTTCTAAGTTGTCTACAGTGAGTCCTTTTATAGTAAGAAAAGAAATATTTTCAAAAAAATTCAAAAGGTTTCAAAACCAGCAAATAGAAAATGACCCCTTAATAGATGTAACATTTTCTTCCGGAGAGGCCGCCAGGGCTTGTCCCTGGAATGCGGGTGTGCGGTAAGTCAGGCTGCAGGGAGCTGTGTCTGCAGCGGCTCCAGCTTGAACCCCGGCTCGGGCTGGGACCTGGGTGGGTCCCAGGGCTCCTGGGTGCTTTCCTTACTTCTCACCCAGCTGGATTCACTCGTGCTTGCGAAAAGCTGACAAAAACAAAGACAACAAGATGAGCTTCAAGGAGCTGCAGAACTTCCTGAAGGAGCTCAACATCGAGGTGGATGACAGCTACGCCCGGAAGATCTTCAGGGTGAGGCAGGACGCTGGGGCCGGGGCCGTGTGCCAGAGGGCCCTGGACGCTGGCCGAGGCCTGCCCTGAACCGCACACCCCTTGGCTGTCCTGGCTTTGCAGGAGTGTGACCGCTCCCAGACAGACTCCTTGGAGGACGAGGAGATTGAAGCCTTCTACAAGATACTGACGAAGCGGCAGGAAATCGACCGCACCTTTGCTGAGGCTGCGGGCTCAGGGGAGACCCTGTCAGTGGAGCAGTTAGTGACGTTCCTGCAGCGCCAGCAGCGGGAGGAAGCGGCAGGGCCTGCCCTGGCCCTCTCCCTCATCGAGCGCTACGAGCCCAGCGAGACTGGTGAGGGCCTGGCCAGGGCCTGCGACCTGCAGTCCCAGGGCCACACCAGGCTGGGAGACCTGCGAGGAGACAGCAGCCAGAGAAAAGGGACCTGGAGGGAAGGGGCTGCCTGAGCCAGCCCAGGGCCCCTGGTCCGTACTTGCTTGTCCTATGGAAGCAGGCAGATGGCAGACAGGGCTCCGGCATCGCTGGCCCTCTCTGGGCCTCAGTTTCCCTCTTGGCTCCTCCTTTAGGAGGCTTTGGGGACCTCCTCCCCAAGAAACAGAGAGAGGGGTGTCTGAAAAAGCAGACGCTATTCCTGCTTCCTTCTTTGTGCCCATTCTGGGCCCGGCTTTGAGACGGGGCAGAGCAAAGAAGATGGGGCCATGCTCTGGAGGGGGCTGCAGTCTGGGGACACAAAGGAGGAGGAGAGGAAACTTTGCCCTCAGGGGCTCAGAACGTGTTGACAGGGGAGGAGGAGGAGATAGATCCCACGCGGGGGTAGCCATGGTCCAGTCGGGAGACTCAGACATAACCTGCTTCCGAGAGCTCTAGAGGACCTGCCCAGGACAGGCGGCAGGGGACGGAGTGGCGGGCAGCCAGGAGGGGCCTGCCGGTGGCTGACTCTAACAGGCGGTGGCCTCCTCCCTCCCAGCCAAGGCACAGCGGCAGATGACCAAGGACGGCTTCCTCATGTACCTGCTGTCAGCTGACGGCAGCGCCTTCAGCCTGACGCACCGGCGGGTCTACCAGGACATGAACCAGCCACTCAGCCACTACCTGGTGTCCTCCTCGCACAACACCTACCTACTGGAGGACCAGCTTACCGGGCCCAGCAGCACCGAAGCCTACATCCGGTGCGGTCCAGGGAAGCCTTGGGGTGGGAGTCTGGGTGGGACCCAGGATGGGACCTGGAGGGTCCTAGCCACCACGCCTGCCTGCAGGGCACTGTGCAAAGGCTGCCGCTGTCTGGAGCTCGACTGCTGGGACGGGCCCAACCAAGAGCCGATCATCTACCACGGCTATACTTTCACCTCCAAGATCCTCTTCTGTGACGTGCTCCGGGCTATCCGGGACTACGCCTTCAAGGTGGGCGTGCCTCTGGGGGTTGAGGAACAGGATGCTGAGGGCGGACAAGCCCTCCTAACCTGCCCTTGGGCCTCCAGGCATCCCCCTACCCCGTCATCCTGTCCCTGGAGAACCACTGCAGCCTAGAGCAGCAGCGCGTGATGGCGAGACACCTGCGGACCATCCTGGGCCCCCTGCTGTTGGACCAGCCGCTGGACGGGGCCACCACCAGCCTGCCCTCCCCTGAGGTGCGTGGTGGGGAGCAGGTGCCCGGAGGAGAGGGCAGGGGACAGTCTGGGAGGCCGGCAGGTCTTGACCAGCTGCCCCGCCATCCCTAGCAACTGAAGGGGAAGATCCTGCTGAAGGGGAAGAAGTTTGGGGGGCTCCTGCCCACTGGAGGGGAAGGCGGCTCTGAGGCCACCGTCGTGTCGGACGAAGACGAGGCTGCCGAGATGGAGGATGAAGCAGTGAGGAGTCGAGTGCAGCACAAGCCCAAGGTTCGAGGGGGAGCTGCGGGGGGCCGGGCAGCCCTGGGGCCTCTCGCACCCCGCCCGCCCCGGGACGTTGGCCTTGTCTCGGTTCTCTGTGGCTGCCACTCAGACCCTCTGCCCCCTCTCTCTGTCTCCCTCTGTCTCTCTGTGTCTGGGTTTCTGGCTTTCTCAGTGCCTACCCTGCCCCAACCACTGAATCTAACCCGGGCCTCCCCGTGGCCCCCAGGAGGACAAGCTCAGGCTAGCGCAGGAGCTCTCCGACATGGTCATTTACTGCAAGAGTGTCCACTTTGGGGGCTTCTCCAGTCCTGGCACCCCCGGGCAGGCTTTCTACGAGATGGTGTCCTTCTCTGAGAACCGTGCCCTCCGACTGCTCCAGGAATCAGGTGAGCCCTTGGCCTGCAGCCGGAGGGTGCCGGCCACCTGGCTGACCATCCAGGCCAGCCAGGGCCAAGCTTGGCCCCCACCCCTGATGACCAGAGTTGGCACTCCTGGCTCTGTTACCTGACAGGACGGGCAGGGAGGGGCTCGGGCCCCACCAGGAGGCCTCCATTGCTGACCACACCTCCCCTCCCCTCAGGAAACAGCTTTGTCCGCCACAACGTGGGGCACCTGAGCAGGATCTACCCGGCTGGGTGGAGAACAGACTCCTCCAACTACAGCCCAGTGGAGATGTGGAACGGGGGCTGCCAGATCGGTATGGGCTGGCTGGGGCTGGAGGTGGCTTTTGGACCTGAGGCCAGGGGCTGGGAGCTTTGAGGGCCATGCACGGAGGTCTGAGGACCCAAGTGGGGTCAGAGGCAGGGGTGTGTGGAGCTAGTAACCTCAGTTTGGAAATGGCTTCCCACCAGCAGGTCACAGTGACTGACATCCTATTAGCACACTTGATTCCAATAGCAGAAGTGGAATGCGTGGTTAGTGTGGTGAGTCACTTAGGGTGGCAGGAGGGCAGTAGGCATTGGAGCGATGGCTGGACCCTCCTCCTAACTCACCGTGTGACCCTAGGCCTCAGTGTTCCCTAACCGGGCTAGACTATAGAGCCCCGATGCCAGCCCACAGCTTGTGACTGCTCTGTCCTGCCTGCAGTGGCCTTGAATTTCCAGACACCTGGGCCAGAGATGGATGTGTACCAGGGCCGTTTCCAGGACAACGGGGCCTGTGGGTACGTGCTAAAGCCTGCTTTCCTGAGAGACCCCAACTCCAGCTTCAACTCTCGTGCCCTGACGCAGGGGCCCTGGTGGGCTCGGAAGCGGCTGCACATCAGGGTACGGCCAGCCACAGGAGGGGCAGGTGCCCGTGGCCTTCCCCGCCCACCCTGCCACTCCTTAATTGTCCCCTGCCTTTCCTCAGGTCATCTCAGGGCAGCAGCTGCCAAAAGTCAACAAGAATAAGAATTCTATTGTGGACCCCAAGGTGACGGTGGAGATCCACGGCGTGAGCCGGGATGTTGCCAGCCGCCAGACCGCCGTGATCACCAACAACGGTACGTGCTGCGCCTGGGCTGGGCCCAGCTGCTGCAGCTGGTGTCCACGCTGCTGATGTGGCGCCTGTGCCCCTAGGTTTCAACCCGTGGTGGGACACGGAGTTTGAGTTTGAGGTGGTTGTGCCTGAGCTCGCGCTCGTGCGCTTCGTGGTGGAGGATTACGATGCCTCCTCCAAGAATGACTTCATCGGCCAGAGCACCATCCCCTTGAACAGCCTCAAGCAGGGTGAGTGTTTGTTGGGGGCAGGGACAGCCAGGGTGGGGGGAGGCGGGGCCTGGCATCTCCTGAAGCATCTTCCGTGAGTGACTGGAATGTTTTGTGCGCCCCTTCCTGCCCGTCTGCCTGCCAGGATACCGCCACATCCACTTGCTGTCTAAGAATGGAGACCAGCATCCATCGGCCACCCTCTTTGTGAAGATCACCCTCCAGGACTAGGCTGGGGGAGTCCAGTGGGGTCGGCCTTGAGCAGGCCCTCCGTGCACACCTGGGGGCAGGGCTGGTGTTGCTCCCAGCCTCGCACTCGGACTAGAGGCCCCTGGACTGCCTTCGGCAATGGCCTGTTGTCTGTGCTGCTGCCTCTCTGGGGACCAGGAGCTGCCCAGTCCCTGGAACTGCCCTCAATTCCGTTAGGAACAATACTGCAGCCCTCTCCACCCTCTGGCTGACCCTAGGTCAGGGTTTTTATAAAGATCGTGATAAGATCAAGCCCTGTCTATGGTCTCTTTACCTGGACAGCAGAAAATCCCCCATGAAGCGTGTGTGTGTCCCAGAGTGCTGGACCCCAGCACCTCTCTCTCCACCTTCCCCCAACACACACTCCAGCAGGGCAGGGGAGTCTGGAGAGACAAACGCCTGCATGGTGAGGGTCAGAGGGCTTAGTCCTTCCGGAGTGTCAATGCCCTCCAGCCCCAAGGCCCCCTTCTGCTGAGACGGGGACCTACTGAGTGACCCGGGCTTGACAGCACACATACCACACCTGGTGTGGGCCACCAGCTTTTATTGACAAGGGAAGGGCGACCCAGGAGCCTCCCAGAGGAGTGTGAACAGGGTCTTCCCAGGGGCGCAGGTGCGTGTGGGAGTCTGAGCAGGGGTCTCGGCACGGGCAGGGGAGGGCCTGGGTTCAGAAGAAGCCCAGCTGCTTTTTCTCCCGCTGCTGCTTCCACATGGCCATGCTGTAGAATTCCTCCTTGGACTTCCCAAAGATATCTTGGAAGTCAGAGTCTGAGAGATAGAACTGAGGGGACGGGGAGGAGGGGGAAGGTGCAGGGAAAGGTGTCATCAGATCCCAGAATCCTGTCCCACTCAGAAATGTCATTCAGGGCTTGGACTCCCCCACTTCTGTCTGCTCACGACCCCATCTAGAACGCACCTCCCCAAGGCAGCCTGCCCGCTGCCTGCCACCAGCCACCCCTGCCCTAGGCTCCTCCCTCTCAGTCTTAGGGGCATCACTGCTGGGGCAGTGAGTGGCAGGGGTCTCGGTGCCCACCTCCTTGCGTGTGGGGTCCACGCCCTCTGGCAGGTCCTCAGCAGCCTGGTGCTGCAGCAGTTCCCGGGGAAGGCCCCCACTGCTCATGGAGTTGGTGCTGCTGATGTTGGTGCTGGTGCTGGTGCTGGTGCGACTGCCACCCGCCTTGGGGCCTGGTGCCAGCTCACTATCTGAGTTGTCCTGGGAGCCCTTGAGGGCCTGCCGGGTCAAGGGATCTGCCCTGCCATTGCCTGGCCATCTGGATAGCTGGAGGTTGTTGACTTCCTGTTCAGAGAGGGGCCTCAGGCTGGGCAAGATGGGAACAGGCAGCCCACTGGGAGGCCACACTGAACTCCTGTCCCCACTGTAACCCCTCTGGCCTAGCAGGGCAGGCCTGGAGCCTGGGCCACTGTGGGGAAGCCCGGGGGACCCAACACTCACTGCTGTTATCTCAGAGACGGCAGGTGGGGCTCCCAGGCTGTTCTTCACCTCCTTGTGGGACTGGTGGTTCTGGGAGCAGAGTCAGGGCAAGGATCAGGGCCAGGGCAGGGTGAGGGGGCACCCCTGGGACACGGGAGGGGCCTGAGCACAAGACCAGGCCTCCCTCACATACGCTGGCGATCCCCAGCCCAGGCAGTGCTCCTCCTCCAGTTGGCCCAGGGCAGGCCCCTCTCCCGTGGATTAGGGTGGGGCTGGGGGCTTCAGGCCTCACTCACGGTCCACTTGTAGGGGTCCCAAGTGAAGAACCACCCAGTGAAGGTGGGAGGCTCGTGGCCCTGCTTGACCAGCACGAGGGGTGTGGCCGGGCTCCTCCCTGCTGGATGCGTCTCCAGGTACTCCCGGCCCCAGGCCACCGCTTCCTTCTTCCACTCACTGGCAGCTTCCCCAAGCCACAGGAAGATCTGGGCCACAGAGGGGGCCTGGCCTGGGGCAGGTGGAGGGGCCACCCAGAGCTGGCCACCTCCTACCCACTCCCTACCCATCAAAGGTGTCGGAGCCCCACACGCTGGCCAACCGGTCACAGGCACCAATTTACTGAACACCTGTGTATGGCAGGCACTCTTCTAGGCATTGGGATTCAACAACACATAGGTAGACAAAAATCCCTGCCCTTCCATGAGGGAGCAAGTTGTGTGTATGACCCGGGGTAAGTGTTCTAACCCGAAGAAAGAGCCAGTGCAAAGGCCCTGAGGCAGCAGTGTGTTGGCACACGCAGGCACACAAGGAGGCTGTCGTGGCTGGGACAGAATCAGCGAGGGGGCGTGCAGGAGGCCCCAGGTCAGAGCTGGGGCTGGCCAGGTTGCACAGGGCTGGGGAAAGAGCTTTGGTTTTTTCTGAATGAGATGGGAGCCCAGAGCCTCATCACTAATTGGCACAGTGCCACAGGCATGGGCCCACATGTACACAGTGATGCAGAGACGCGCACATCATCACAGTGGCACAGATACACGATCACCCATCGCCACACACCACCGTCGGCTGTTCTCAAACACACGGCTGCACATGGAAACAACCACATTTGATCTCACAGCTGCATACACCCCACCAGCTACACCACGGCATACAGCCACGCAGACACGTGACTGCACAGACACACACAGCCTCTCTCTGACCCAGGCTCGCCAGCTATAACTGGTCTGGCCAGTTCTGGCGTTACATGACCTCTCAGTCACTGACCTGGTCAGTCTTGCAAACAGCCGTGCACACAGAGGGAAATGCACAGTCACACGGCGTCAGCACACACACATATACGATCAGGTGTGCCAGGCACAGTCACGCATGTGACACCAATGCATGTTCAGCCTCAGGCACTCAGTCCCTGGAGTCACACACACGGTCGTAAGGCATATGGAGTGACACACAACTCCATGGGCACAGTCACCCCTGAGTCCTAGCACACAGCCATGTCTCCAACAGTCTCACTGCCATCACAGGGTGACACACTCATCCATGGTCTCACAACCACAGCCACACAACTGCTGAGTGTCACATGCACAGTGACACAGTCTCACACAGTCACACAGACTTACAGCCTATGGACAGTCACATGGTTAGATACACCCAGTTACACAAACAGAGACACTCCCCCTTCACACCCCAGCCACACAGGGGTGGCCACCATACCTCCTGCCAGGTGTCCAGTAACATGACATCATACTTGTCCAGGTCCTCTTGGCTAAAGAACACCACTTCCGTGAGGACCAGGCAGCCCGTCTGGCTGGAGCACTCAAACAGCCGCGGCTGGCAGCTGCAACCCTCCTCAGGGAGCCTGAGCCGGCATGGACAGCGGGCCGTGAGCGGGGCTCTGAGCGCCACCCACCCCCTGATTCACTCCAGGAGCACTCTGCTCCTCTCTGTGCCACGGAGGACTCCTTGGTCCGTGGAAAAAGCAGCTTAGCCCCAGCCAGCTGTGACACAAGCTGCCCCATGCATGTCCCAGGAGAGGCCCTTAAGGGGAGAGGAGGGCTGGCTGTGTGGGGAGGAGTGAGCTGGAGTCTCCCCCTCCCTGGTGGGAGGAGGGAAGCCAGGCAGGGAGAGGGGGGCAGTCCTACTGAGCTCAGGGGACTTGGGGGTTGTGCAGCTCAGATGCTGGGCTCCACAGACAGACCAGGAGCAACCTGGGACTGAGCTCCCCCTTCCCTTCATGGCCTCACTCTGCCCTAGCCTGCTACACACCCTGTCCACTCTCACACACACGCACACACCACTGCATATACCTGTTCTCAGTACTCCACATATGCTGGTTACCCACACGTCATATGACACTATGCACGCACACCAGGCACCGTGACCCTTGGGGACTGTGGGGCTGGGGTATGATGCTTTGTCCCTGTGGCCAGGACAGGAACAATGCAGGGAGTGAACTCTGCCAGCAGAGGGCGCCACTGCCCCTGCTCTCCAAGTTGTCTTTCTGCCGCCCATGTACCCAGGCTGGGAGTGCAGGATGGGCTGCACTCCTGGGCCTCAGGTCTAGTCTTGACTTTCCAGCTCTCTGTGTGAACCTTACATAGTAATGCATCCTCTCTGGGCCTCAATTCCTCTGCAAAAAAACACTGTCCTCCCAATCTGTTACCTCTTGCTGCTGGGGTAGGGTGCCCGGCCTCCCAGGGCCACCCAGAAGTGGTTAGGCTCCTGACCCTCCAGCACCGTCTCCACACTCTTCCCAGAGATGGCAGGGACCACCACCCGCGCCATCTCACGCTGGTCCCCGTTACAGCCCTGCAGGCAGAGAGCTGGGTCAGGCCCTGCACGGGGAGGGGTCTCCACCACCAGTCCCACATCCTGCTCATGGGGCCTGGGCTGGAGTCACAGGGGTGCGAGGCTGACGGTGGGGCACGCATGAGCAAGGGCTCTCCCTTGCTCACCCTCGGGCCTCAGTCTCCACAGCTGGTCAG
This sequence comes from Lepilemur ruficaudatus, assembly GCA_963574885.1. Lineage (NCBI taxonomy): Eukaryota > Metazoa > Chordata > Mammalia > Primates > Lepilemuridae > Lepilemur > Lepilemur ruficaudatus. Next base: position 9,793 of record CAUYRT010030435.1, read on the forward strand.
GGTCAGTGTCTGGGCCCACCCCCCACCGGGTCTAGAGCATGGGCTGGGGAGCCTCAGGCTAGGGACTCATTCACAGTTTATGCTGAAGATTAGAGAAAACTCCAGAAAACTGGACTAGGCCTCCTCCTTTTCCCAGGAGATTTTGGAAGGGATGTGTTCTGTGCGCAAGGCAGTAAGGAGGGGAGGCCACCTGGGCCTGGCCTGGCTCTGACCCGTGGACCCTCTCATACCCACCTGTCCCTTTGATGTTTTTTTTTAATTTTTAACATTTTTAGTTTTATTTTTTTATTTTGTTTTATTTTTGAGACAGGGTCTCACTCTGTCACCCAGGCCAGAGTGTGATGGTACAATCATACCTCACTGCAGCCTCTTGATCCTCTAGCCTTAGCCTCCCAAGTATCTGGGACTACACACACATGCCACCATGCCCAGCCCACATGTCACTTTGTAATTTTCCTCAAGTTCCAGAGGGGACACTGTGGCTTCCCCTGCCCTCTGTCCCCCATTGGCTTATCTGGGGCTGAACTCGAAGTCTGCATCCCCTGTGGAGGGGACCCATCCCCAGCCTGGCACCACTACCCTGGGGCATGAGTCAGTGGTCAGTGCTGTGAGTACCTTCCCAAACCAGAGGTAGCAGACACTGGCTGTGACCAGCAAGAAGATGTCACTGGAGTTGAGGGATGAGGCACGGGCTGCCACCTCCATGGTCCTGGTGTTGTGGCTGTCAGTTCCCTGCATGTGGAAGAGCCTCGCAGAGGACGTTGGCTGCCCCTCTCCCTTGTGCTGGGTGCTCCCCTAAAAGAGGGCTGGGCCTCAGGCTGAGGCAAGGGCTCCTGGGGGCCACCTCCCTGTCCCAGCGGGGGACAAACTGCCTCAGGGCTCAGGGACCCTCGCCTGAAGCCACCACTGTCTTCTGGACCCTCCAAGTGTGGAATGTGGGCTAGGACAGGGAGCAGGCCCTTTCTAACTGGACCCCCACCCTGTCTTTGAGGGGCAGGGCACAGCTGTCCAGGCCTTGAAGGGGGAAAGTAGGGACTGGCTTTGCCCGTGCGTGGCCCCAGGCAAGGCCCTGGTTCCCTTTGACTCAACTTCCTCCCCTGGCTCTGGGACCAAGGGAAGAAACTCAGGCGGGGGTCACCCTTGGTGCTCCTGGGCCTTGGACAAGCACCAGGGGACTAGGAGACCATGGTAAGCTGCCCCCAGGCCTGAAGAGAAGGTACTTAGCAAGCCTCTGCAAGGGCCACGGGCACATGCAGGCCCGGTGAGGCTGCCACCACAGCAGTAAGGTGGACCCTACCTGGAAGACCACCAGCTGTCCCTGGAAGATGGCGAGGAAGTGGGGGGGCTCACTGCCCATGGTCACGTGCTCCTGCACCAGGGCTCCGCGGTACACGGCGTCCAGCTCCTCAGCATTGCAGTTCAGGGCCTTGATCTCATCCGCAGGGGCCTGGTGGCCCTGCAGGTGGGGGCAGTGAGGGCCTGGTGCAGCTCTCACATCCCACTCTCAGATCCCAGCTCTTGGGCTTTGAGGTGCACACCCCCACCCGTGGGCCGGCACACCTGCCATAGGTACAGGATGTACTGGACGCGGCCCAGCTTCTGATATGTGTAGAGGACAAGGTAGCAGTTGCCTGTGCACAGCTGTCCGTGATGCTTGGGGTCCACAGGCTGCCTGCGTAGGTCCTGGATGCACCACACCTGGGGAACAGGGGACCAGTGGGCACAGATGGCTCCTCTACCTGAAATAGCCTACCCATCCCTCACCCAGCCAGAAAGCTCCCCTCAGCCTCCAAGGCATTCGTCAGCTGTTTGGGCAAGGGGTTCACCCCATGCTTCGTGCTAGGCTTGTGCAAGGGTCTGCAGGTGACCCTTTTCCCCATGGCCCCTGAAAACCACCATGCTGGCATCAGCCTGCCCTCAGCCAGGACTCTGGGTTGTGTGTGGTAACTGGGTGAACTATGGCGAGGACACCAGAGGCCACTGAGATGAATCCAACCCCTGCCACATGCCCACTGCCAACCAGACCCCACCAGCCACAGTCCTGGTAGGTGACAGGTCCCCTCACAGCTGCTCACTGCTCAGACCAGGGCAGCAGAAATGAGGCAGAGAATGAGGCCTTGGAGCCCTTGGAAAAATGTCCTGTCTTCAAGTGTGATTTAAAAAACACAAAGCCTGTTCAAAGACTGAAGGGAAAACACTTCCTCCCATTTGATGATGTGGTTTCTTGTTGCTGCGGGTAGCTGAGCATGGAGCCAGGCAGACGGACTCAGACTGTGGTCATATCCCAAGTCTGCCCTGTGTTGGCCATGAGACCATGCTAAGCTTCAGTATTCCCCACCTGTAAATGGGAACACGACGCCTACCTCACTTCACTTCCACGTGGTGGGAAACAACGCACGGGCATCCTTTACCCACAACGAGCCCAACAGTGCCCTCTGGGGAAGTTCCCCTCCAGATGAAAGCATCCAGCGTCCTACCTTTTGCAGAAGAGGCTGACTCCAACCACATGCCACCCAAGAGTGGCACGTACCTGGCAGCCCAGCCTCCTGGCTCAGGCCCTCTCTGCCTTCCTGTCCACTTGCCTGCTGGGAGGGACCCCTTTCTGCCTTTGTGCTTGGAGCCTGGGTCCCAGATCCCTCCTTCCCTCCCTCCCTCACCCTCCTCTCTGTTTGGCCCTGTCTGTCTCTGTGTTCCCCATCTCCCCGACTCCCCTTTCTCCTCACTCTGTACCCCATCTCTCCCTGCTCTTCCTCCACCCCACCTCCTCCCCTCTCTCTGTGCCCTCCCTACTCCCTGTCTCTCCTTGTCCCCCCTCCCTGTCTTCCTTTCTTCTTCTCTCTCCCTTCTTCCCTCTTTGCCCCTTCTCTTCTTCTCTGTCTCTTCCACTCATCACCTCTGTCCATCCATATTAGCACAAAGGTAGGAGGAAGTCTTGTGTTTTCTATGACCTCCACCTGCCTTGAGACTAGGTCCCCTTCCATAGATAGGCCCAGTAGTCCTGTTCTCATAATTTCACAGCATCCCCATGTCCGCCTTGGGGCCAGATGGAACCACAGTTTCTGCACCCATTATACAGATTTAAAAACTGAGACCTAAAGGAATTAAGGGCTCTGCCTAGGGGTCAGCCAACAAGATGCAATCCCACCCTATACAAAGCCTGGACTTGGCCCCCAAGCCCTGTGTCTCCCAGAACATTGGTCTGAGACCAGATGAGAGGTTGACAGTGTATGACTGTATGTTGGGGATTGGATGTGTGGGGCTGTGATTGATGTGTGACTATGTTGTGTTGGTGTGTCCCTGCGGGTTGATGGCTGTGTGTGACTGTGGTATACAGTATGTGCAATTTCATATTTGCAGTTGTATACTTGGCTGTGATTGTGTGGCTGTGATTATGTGCAATTATAAGGTATGATTGTGTGTGTCTGCATTGTCATATGTATCATATGACAACAAGGCACAATTAAGTGCCCAAGTGCTACTGTGCTGTGTGTCTAAGTTATGTGAGTGGCCATGGCTGTGTGTAACTAGGCTTGACGTGACTGCGTATGAGCCGCCTGTTGGGAGGGGGTGTGTACATGCACATGTGCCCCTCGGTGTCCCTGGTTGCGTGTGGATGTGCACCTGCGTGTACCTCGGTCACTTTAGACAGCAGTCATACCACTCATCTGTAGACGAGGCGTACCCCCGTGTGCCCATCTTCCCCCAGCTAAGGCAGTGCCCCTCACCTCCACCTTTCCAGAGCCGTCGTCCACCATCCTGAGCTGGGCCGCTAGCTCAGGCTGGCTGTGCAGCAAGCCCACCTCCAGCTTTGTCGGAATCAATTTATCTGAAGGTTGGGGCAGAGGGTGTCAGTGGCGTCCTTTGCCCCTGTCCCCGCCCTCGTCCACTCCTTAACCATCCCGCCCAGTTCTGCCCCGCCCCTTCACTACAGGCCAAGCCTCCTGCCCACCCTCAGGCCCGGCCCCGCCCCTTCTCAGCCGGTCACGCCCTCTTACCCATCCCGCCCCGCCCCTCCGGTCCCACCCCCGGCCCCGCCCCGCCCGCTCACTCATCCTGCCCAGGTTCTTGTTCCTGCGCCGCTTCGTAGACCACGTCCGGAAGAGCTGCTGGAAGGCGGCCGGCTCGGCGCCATCGTTCACCACTTCCACGTTGGTGTAGGTGGGGTAGCCCTTGGCCCGGATGAAGCCCTGGGGCGGGGGCTCCGTCAAGCCTGCCACCCAGAGCCCACTGCTCCACTCCACCCCCTGGGGACCTCCGATCAGGCTGCGGGAACAGCCGAGTTCTGAGAAGCGTTAATTAACAGAGCTCATGACCCACTTAACGAACTGCCTCTGTCACTACTGACTTCTCTGAGGTCCCTGAGGGCAGGTAGGGTCCCCTTAGTCCGGACCTCAGGAAAGGCTGGCTATGACAGCCCCCACAGACCCCAGGCAGAGCCCCGTCTTTTCCCCCACCCCCAGAAGGGAAAGGGTTGCCTAGTAGGCTCCCCCGACCTGAATGCAGAGCCACGTTCCCCTTTTACACATGGTTTCCTAGATGCCACCTGGTCTTCACTCTCAGTCAAGGCCCCTGAGGCAGGCTATCTCCCCTCTGAGACCCCAGGATAGGGATGTTTCCGAGCTCAAACTCCAGCATAGGGCTGTTTCCTTTCTGAGACCTCAGGGCAGAGTACCCCCTGCCAAATTTTAGGGCCGACCACCTCCCCAGTCAGATCAAGGCAGAGCTACCTGCTGTTCAGACCCCAGGGCAGTGCTATGTCCCTCTCAGACAGGGGCCCAGGGCCTCACCCCAGCCCGGGTGAAGGCAGCCTTTTTGTCCTGGGGGCTGGACATGCGTCCCTGCCACACATAGATCTTGAAGCCACCCTGGTCCAGGATGCAGCAGTCCTGGGAGCAAGGGTGGGGCTGGTCAGTAGTGGTCCAGTCTGGACTGGGGTTGTGGGTGGAGGTAGATGGGGGTAGCTGGGGCCAGGCCTTCCTCACCTCCTCCTGCAGTAGGTCCTGGGTCAGTGGGCTGGTCGCCAACTCCTGGACCACCAAGTCCTCACCCTTCTCATAGACACTGGGGGACAGGCACCCAGGTGTGGCCAACCCAGCCCCTCCCTGACCTAGCTCCACCCCAGGCCCTTTATACCAACCCTCCCACCGCAAGACGGAGTCATGGGGGCTGGATCCCTAGCTGTGGTCTTGACTTTACTGCAGCCTTGCTGTGGACCCTTAGGCAAGGCCACAGTCCCCTTGTCTGTACAGTGGATTTCTCAGCAAGGCAGCCACACACCACGCAAGAATACAAGCTGGGTCCAAGGTCCACATGGCCTGTCTCAGAAACCCACCAGCCTTTTCTGAAGGGCTTTCTAGAGAGACTGTGTTATTGCAGTAATGATGGACATACAATCCCAGCCTGTCCCACCTACCCTGCCCGCCCCCACTTCTGCTCACTGGTAGAGGCGGACGTTGGCCTTCTGCAGCTGGTTAATACTCTTGTTGGGCATGGCGGCACGCACGCTACCTGCTCTGCAGCCCAGCACCGACTCCATGATCTGCATGAGATCAGTGGCTTCGGTCTCATCATCCACCACACCAATCTGTGCACGACCACCACGTTCCCTTTCCTGAAGGCTGCGGGTCAGGGTCAGCCCCTGCAGGAGAGGACTTGGCAGTCAGGGCTTTACCAGCATTCCCCTCACTCCTAAGACTGCCCAGCGAGAGCCCTCCTGTCACTGCTCAGCTCCTAGAGGCCGGGGCATGGTAGTGTCCCTTCATGCTGCTGGCATCCAGGGGACACTACCAGTGCAGGGTCTGAACTCAGCCTGTATATAGTAGGTGCTTCTTGGGTAGTGGCAGGGAGCCAAGCCCACCTCTTGGGGTGGTGGGAAGATAGGCACCTGGAAGACCACCCCGCATGCCCTGCACCCCCCAGTTTCTGGGGCAGACACTGACCCGAGACTTCTCAGAAATGCTGGTGTTAGGCCCATTCCACTGGATCATCATCCTGCCTAGGTCCAACAGGAAGATGTCACCCTTATTAAAGCTGTTCCAGGAGAGCTCCACCTGCCAGAGCCAGAAGGGGCCAGGGAGGGAGACAAGGTGTCAGTCACACCACCAGCACCCAGCTGGAGGGGAGCATAGGGGATGTGTCACTTGTGTGCATGAAGCTATGTGCAACTGAATGTATGTGTGATTGACACTACCTGTCATGGCGTGCAGGCATGCATCTGTGGAACCATATGTGACTTTGGGGGTCATTCCATGGGTGTGGTTATGTGCCTCTCTAGGCATGTGTGGCTGTAGGTAATGCTGCATTCCACAGGTCTACATGACTATGACACTCTTCACTCGGTGCGTGTCTGTAGTTGTACGTGTATATCCGTGGGGTATATGTATCTGTTTATCTGTGTTGTGTGTGTCTGCATGTACACATGCACATATGTAGGAGCATGTCAGATGTGAACAAGTGCGTGCACTCATGATGACTGCATATGTGTGCCTGTGTGAGGGACAGCGTATACCTATGGACAAGGATAGTTATCCAAACTGAGCCACTGTGGAGAGCAAAAGGGGGTTTCTTAAATGATTATGCCAGGCTAATACTGGGGCTGTACTGTGTCCCTGCACGATCAGAGATGTGTGGTCACTGGGTCTGTGGGTGACAGCGCAGAGTCTCTGTGGGATTGTCTGTGTGTCATAGGGCTGCCACATACTGTGCAGACTGTAACATGCATAACTCAAGGGTGGCCATTCTCATTGTAGACATTGTCCACCTGAATGTTCATTACACTAAATTCCAGCCAGATGGCAGCAAAATGTCTTGTTCTAACACAGTCTGTATTTTCCTTTAACTTCCTGACAGAAGAAAGGGCACTACGTGGACTAGCGTAGCCCTAGGCTCCTCCATGCATGTGCACCCATATGCACAAACTCTGTGCATGCACAATGACAATGCGTGTGAGTGTGAGGCTGTGCACCCTGTCCTCACATCATGCCACCTCCCATGTGCTGCTGACAAAGATCATCCATGTGTGCCATCTTGTCTGCTTCCTCTGCCCAAGTTCTTAGTATGCCCATGAGACAGATGAGGAAACAGAGGGTCTGGGAGCAGTGGCAGAGGTGGGGCTAGAAGCTAGAAGTCTGTCTGGCGCCCTCTCTTCTCATTCAACGAGGCCATCTGGGAATGAATGCTGACGGCCCCCTGACCCCCTGCCAATTTTCACCCTTCCTTCTCCCTCAGTACATCCACTCCAAGCTGAGTCCAGAGGTCAAGAGGCCCCTGGCAGCCCTCACCTCGGTGGCAGACACGTGCTTCCTCCCTCTGATGTGCAGCAGTCGCTGGATGTTAAACACGTTGGTTTCCACATGCTTGAGGTCTGAGGCTAGCCCTCCCTTCCTGTAGCTGGGGAGGGAATGGGGTCCCATGTAAGCACATAGACTGTGCACGAATGAGCACAGATGTGAGCATGTGCACGTATGTATGTGCGGGACGTGTGTCTGCTGAATACATTCACTTGAGTCTATGTGAACATATGTATTTACAGGTACATGGGTGCACACATGAGGCATGAGTGTGCATTTGTTTATCCTTGTGTAGTGATGTGGACACATGCATATACATGTGCATGTGTATACATTCGTGGGCATAGTGTACATGTTTATCCATGTAAGTCTACATGTGACTGCATGGAAGCGGGCAACAGCATATATGTGTGTGGGTGGATATGACTATTCACGTATGCCCATCTAGAGGTGGACACGCAAGGGGGTGGTGTGTGTTTCTGTGTGTGCACATAAACTTGTGGGCATGTGTCCATGTGTATACTATATGCATGTATTAGGTATAACTGTATGAAATGGAAATGGTTGAATATTGGCAGTTTCCTATATTCCTAAATATATTGCAATTATTAATTTTAAAAAACACTTGAAGCAACTTACAGCAAAAGACATATTTCTACCAGCACATAAAAGCAAACTCAAAACAACATTGGTGTCCACTCCCAGGTTTCAAGAGAAAAGAAAACACTTGTCCACATAAAAACATGTACACAAATGTTGATAGAAGCATTATTCGTAACAGCCGAAAAGTGGAAACAACCCCAAGTCCATTAAATGATGACTGGATAAATAAAATGCGGCATAGCAATACAATGGAATATTATTTGGCAGTAAAAAACAAAGTAATAATACATGCTGCCCATGGACGAACGTTGAAAACAGTATGGTAAGCGAAAAGAGCCAGCCAGGAAAGACCACTTACAGATTTGCATTTCCACTGCCTGCTCAGGATAGGCAAATGTAGACAGGAAGTGCATGCCTGGGTGCCTGGGGCAGGGGAGGGAGTGCTGGAGGGAAATGCCAAGTGACTGCTAAAAGGGGTGGGGCTGCTTCTTAGGGTGATGAAAATGTCTAAAATTGTGGTGATGGTTGCACACATCTGTTAAAAGTCACTGAAATGGATCTGTATACTTCAGTGGGTGGATTGTGGGGTATGTGAGTTGTATCTCAATAAAGGTGCCGCCCACCGCCCTCCCATTCAGCGGATGAGGAAGACGGTCACCCCAAGGCTGCGCCAGCCTAGGCTCCCACCTCCCTCCCCTGTTCCCCTTCTCCTTCCTCCATCCTCCCGGGCCAGCACTCACATGATTCCCGGGCGAAAGTAGCTGAGGAAACAGTCGGACTCATGGCCCTGCGCCTCCCGGTGCTGCACGGTCTGGCCTCCCAGCGCCTCCTGCAGGCGCTGCATGAAGGCGTCCGCCGCGCCCTGCGCTTCCGCGCCCGCCTCCTTCCCGACCCAGTAGTGCAGGTCGCTGGACGCCCCCTGCGTTGGCTCCGGGCTCCGGGGGACCTAGGGCCCAGGTGTCTATGTGTGGGGGGGTGGGAGTGGGGACAGAGGACCCAGGCGTGGGGTGAGGGACCCGGGGCTAAGGCGTAGGTGAAGAGCGAGATCCAGGTCGAGGATGTACCAAGGGCCACAAGGAGGAGACCTTGGGCAGATGCTTCCAAGGACAGGAAGGGATGAGGGGGAAGGGCTGAGAATCCTTAATGGCAGTGTCCCCTGGTGGGATGTGATTCTGGGGCTCTCAAATTGCCTCATCCCAAGGCAGAGTTTATGTCTGCGCTGTCAGTCTCCCCAGCCCTGGGCCATGTCACCTGCTCACACAGACTCCCCAGGTGACTCACATGAAGGATGATATAGCAGTGTCCCTCGAAAAAGTTCCCATAAGCCTTCTCTGGTACTGGCACCATCTTCAGGGTCTGGGAAAGGACAGTGTCTAGTGATAACTCAGAAGACCCCCTCCCCCACCTGTGACACCCAGAGCTCTGAGTTGGGTGTGGGAGGAACCTGGTGTCAGAGACCCCACACTCTTCCATGTCACCAACTCTGCTGTCCGGTCATGCCTCTCACCTCAATGATCCATACGTGGAGTTCCCTATGGCTCTCGATGGCTGGAAGGCCCTTGCCAACGTCCATCCTAGGCCAGGCAGGAATGAAGGAGGACACAAGGAACAAGAGCCAGAGTTCTCAGGCGGGAGGCCAAGCCCTGACCACCTGCACTCTGCGCTCCAAGCAAGAACTCTCCCCACCTACAGATCTCCAAAGCCCCTTCATCACACGACTTTCATGAGGCAGCTCTGTAAACACACACATGTCACCAAGCCGGGACCGCTACTACAGACTAGCATATAGAGGCTCTGCAAACAGGGGCCTCATTTGTCTGTGGGTACACTTTTAAGATCCAGCTGAGCTGGATAGGGCCAGGCTTTGAACACAGTAACAACCTCTGCAAACAGGGAGTTAGAAACAGACTGTGCAGAAAGACACTGGATTTGCAGTCTGGGATAGGCTATATAGACAGAAAAAGGCTCTGCAAACAGGCATAGGCTTTGCAAACAGGGACAGCTTCCTCAGACCAAAGAAGGGATTGCAACAGTTACATATTCTTTTGGCAGCAGTGAGTTCTAGAGACAGGGACCCCTCTATGTGTAGGAGGACAGTCTATGCAAACAGACATAGACTCTACCTGGGGAAATTCAGATTGGATGGGCAAACAGAAGCAAAGATTGTGAACACGGACAAAGGCTCTACAACAGTCACAGGTTCTGCAGGTGTGGAGGAGCATTGCAGACTGGGAAAGGCTCTGCAAAAGTTAATGGGGATAAACCCTTAAGACAGGAACTCTTTGTTTAAAGGACAGACTCGGCGGATATGGACAGGTACGTAGGTAGGCAAGGCTCAGCCAACAAGTGCAGCGTGTTCAGCCAGAGAAATGCTCCCCAGACAGGGGCAGGCTCTTGACACAGGCAGAAGCTCTCTAGACAGGGTCAGGCTCTGCATGCGGGATAGCCTCTGGGACAAACTCAATTCCTGCATGCAGGGAGGTGGGAACAGGTTGAGGAAACAATTGTGAGCTCTGCAAAGAGATTCAGGTGCTGAAAAAAGGCACAGGCCCTGTGGACAGAGCCTCCATAGGCAGAGGCTTTGCAGATAGGGGGAGGTTTTACAAGCCTACCACAGGTTCTGTGGATAGACAGCCTCTGTTAACAGGGACAGCTTCTCCAGAGAGGGACAGGATCTGCTGAAACGAGCTGGCAGAGAAATCAGCACAGATGTTCCAGATATGGGCAATATCTTGGGACAGGGCTGCGTTCTGTGGGAAGCCCCATGTTCTGCAAACAGGGACAGGCTTTATAGAAGAAGGTAAGTTCTAGAAACAGGTAAAGGCTCTGTGTACATGGAAATAGGATAGAGTGTGCAGACAGACACAGGCTCTGCAGAAAGACACGGGTGCTCCCCTGACAGTGATAAACTCTTCATAGGAACAAACCCTGCAAACAGACACAGTTTCTACCCAGGAAAATTCAGACAGTCTGTGTAAACAGGCAAAGGCCCTGAGAAATGTCATAGATGCTACACGAAGGGCTCAGATTCTGCAGACAGAACCTGGCTCTAAAATAGGAAAAGTCTCTACCATCAGAGACATAGCCTGGAGACAGAGACACTTATTGCAAAAGAAACAGGTTCTGCTGACAGGGACAGGTACTGTCAACAGACAAAGCTTCACAGGTTTCTAAACAGGGACTGTGTCTTTAGGCAGAAAGAGGTAGCCCAGACAAAGACACCAGGCAAGCTCTGTAGACAGGGATGGGCTCTGCACCCAGGGAAGCTTCTGCAATAAAAGCAAATCTCATGCACCAGGAAGAAGGGACAGACAGTTTAAAGAGACCTAGACTCTGAAAATAGACACAGGCTCAGGGCAGAAACAGGCTCTGCAGACAAGACAAAGGCTCTGCAAAGCCCAGACAGACTCTGCACGCAGGACTGTCTCTGAAGACTGATGGCCTGCAGCACGCGACAGGCTCAGCTGACATGAGCGGGCTGGGCAAATCGGGGGTGTGCACTCTCTACAAATTCTTGAAACAGGGCTGAATTCTTTACACATGCAAGTATCTGCAAGCAGCCACAGGCTCTGCAAACAGCGATTTTGCTTGCATGAATTTGTGCTGTGGGGTTCTGAGTGTGCAGATGAGGGAGAGAAACGTGGAACAAGAGGCATCTGGGGAAGCAGGGGGCTCCCTATTCTGTCGATTTCCTCACATCTCAGTGATTCACTCTCAACTACCAGAGGCTTCCCTGCACCACTCCTTCAGAAACCTGTGTGTGAGGTTTGCTCATCTTTCATCCTTGGAGGTTCTTTCTACATCTAACCTAAATCCTGCCAGCTGCAACTTTCTCTTCTCACTGCTACTTTGCTCAACAGACCCAGAGGTCACTTCTTTGGCCCTAGTGTGGTGTGAACTCCACCCGCCCCCCGCCTCTGCTGCCCCTGGGGGAACAGGTGAGAGGAGCGATACAGAATCAGAGGCCATGCCACAGGTGCCATAGGGTGCCTCGCATTTGCCCAGGGCCCCTGAGTCGGGCCCTGGTGAGCTCACAGCACACTATGGGTGACACCCAACAAGATGGCCATGGAAGTTGGGGGAGTGGGCTGCCCAGAGCTGAGTCGCAGGAGGCTGTAGGGCAGGCCAGGTAGCGGGGCGGTCCTTGTAGGGGCTTAGAGCTGTGTTCACAACAGCACACAGCCTCTTCTGACACCCTATGGAAACCAAGTATGGTGTTGGCTTTGGTCACCCTCATCAGAGCAGAAGATTCCTGAAGGCAGGGGTTTGTCCTCTTGTTTGCTGCCAGGTCCCAGCAGCCTGGCACCCAGAAGGTACTCAGTAAGTTGCTGTTGAATGAATGAAGTGTGCCACCCACGGACTGGACTGAGTGCAAATGAATGGAGAAGGGAGTCACTCGTACATTCCAACTGCACTGAGAACTGTTGAAGCAATGATGGTCTGCTGGCGTGACAGTGCTGTGAGTGACAGGCAGATACAGTGGCCATGAAATGGTGACCTCACGCAACAGAAAGTGTGAGGACACTGAGTGGCGAGCACAGCGACATGCAATGGTGACCCTGCAGCCGGACACTGAGGGACAGTGCCCAGCGGCCCAGGCAGGCAGCGAGCAGAGGTGTAGACAGGATCTCCGAGATGTAGCTCACGGTACAGTGTAACACAGTGACAGAGAGACAGAAAGACCCTTGGCAGGCCTCTGAACAGTGGCAGCCAGGGCCCCAGGTGGGACAGGAAAGTCAAACTGGCAGCCAGGAAGTCAGGGCTTGGCTGCTTCACTGGGAGGGGCAGCAACCCCCCAGGGGCCTGGGAGCCTGCCCAGGAGCCAGCTCCAGCCTGGGGAGCCAAACTCTCAGGCTGCCAGGGCCTGAGGCCCCACCGCAGGTCCCCTGTGTTCACTGTCTTCCGCCTGGGCTCTGGGGGAGGTGGGGGAAGGGGTGCTCCAAGGCGGGGGTTGGGGGTGTCCCCTCTCTCCCCTAGTGCCCCCTGCTTTTCCCCTTGTGGTCCCTTTCTTCCCCAGGGTGCCCCCTGTCTCCAGGGTGCCTCCTCTATCCCCCCAGCCCCCTGCCCTCTTTCCCCTGGGGGACTCTCTTCCACCGCTTCCCCAAAGGGGGACCCTCCCCCTGGAAGCCCCCTTCTCTTCCCTGGGATGCGCTCCCTTCACTCAGGAGCCCCTTTCTCTTCCAGATGCCCAGTTGCTCTTCTGACTTCTCCTTCCCTCCCTGTGGCTGTCCCCACTAGGTGCCCCTCCCTCCCCCTTCTCTCCCCTGTGCGCCCTTCTTTCCTCCCCCTTTCTCTCCCCAGGAACCCCTTCTTTCCTGGGTGCCCCTCTTCCCCCCAACCCTTCCCTCCCCTGATCTCCCCTTCTCTGCCCTAAATTCCCCTCTCCCCCAGGGTGCTCTCTTTCTCCTCCAGATGCCCCTTCTCTCTCTGGGTGCCCTCTCCTTTCCCTAGGTGCACCCTCCCTCCTCTGGCACCCCTTTCTCTCCGCCAGGTGTGCCCTTCCTTCCTCCTTGGGTACCTGCAGGCCCGAGGTTACTTTGCCCAACTTCCAGGAAGGGGGGAGGGGCGCTGCCTGCTGGAGGGGGAAAGAGGCGAGGCGGGGGTGGGGGGCAGGCACACTGACTCTGTAGGCGACAGAGATCCCCACCCAAGTGCAAAATCTGCCACTTTCTTCAGACCGTGAAGACCAGGCTGCCTGGCTACGGTCGCCCTGCCCCCATCAGTGTTCTCACCTGTTGGGCTGCTCCGCTGCCTCCCCAGTTCCTCCGCTGCAGCTCTGCGACCGTGCGTCCTGGACCCTGTGTCTACTCTACACCCTTGACTCGAACAACCCCCTCCCTCCCCTCCCCACTGGCTCTGGGAGCCCCCTCCCTGCCCAGGCCTACCTGCTGCAAACCGCTCCCACGCCTTCCTTCGCCCTTCCTGCCCTTCCTACCGGCAGTGCTGGGCCTGGCATGGGGCCAGGCTCTGCCCACCACCCTCCCTCCACTGTAACTCAATCCCAGCTCCTGCCCAGCAGGGCACACCCTGCTGCTTAGCGCTCGGCGGGCTGGGCATTCAAACTTGGTCAATCAGTCAGTCTACAAATATTGACTGAGGCAGCTGGGAGCCAGCGCGCCCTGCCAATGTGGTGGCTGAGTCTGCCAGGCCTCATCTCCTGGGTACCAGCCGCAGGGGATTGAGGCCTGGACAGGCTAAGGGGGGGGTGTGTGTGATTTCCTTCTCTGGGAGCCTCGCTGGGCCTCTGCTTCCTCGCCTACTGGGTGGGGGGCTCCCCTGGGACCAGAGGGCCATGCCACTCCAGCAAACTGAGGAGGAATTAGGACCCAGGAGGTGTGTGTGTGTGGGGCGTCAGGCTCTGTGGGACCCAGGCAGCTTCAGGAGGTGGTGGAAGGTGGCCAGCGCGCTCTCTAGACATCTCTGCTGTCCCTGCCCCCAAATTTGGCTCACTGCCTGGCACAGCCCTCCCCAGGGAGCCCTGATACCCATCGTGGGAGAGGCCAGCCCAGCTCTGGCAGGGAAGACACTGCTCCCACATCTCAGTTGCCACTCCCACCGCCACTTTCTCTCTGACTGTGGGGTGAAGAAGCTGTTGGAAGTAGAGCCTTCCAGAAACTCCAGGGCACAATCTCCCCTTACATTAGGCCACAGGCCTCAGTCCCAGCCAGTGTGGGCAACCCCTCCCAGGACACACTGCTGCAGCCTGCCCGCCGGCCAAGCCCCTTTCCCTGAGCTCAGTCTTCACCCCATAAAGGTCCCTGTGACAGGGAGGGGGGACTCCAGAAACTCTGGGGCAGTCTGTGCCCAGTAGACCTGCAGCCAGTGTGTGGCTGTGTTTAGCAGACAGGGTTTAGGTCTCTGTGTGTACCAGTTGCCTCTCTGACCTCATGTGTGTGCCTGTGTCACGGCTGGCCCATCTGATTCCCACGTGTGACAATGTGTCTGTCCCTGTCTGTGACCGTGGGAGTGTGTTTGGCTTCACCTGTGCATGCTTGTTTCCCCTTTTGTCCCTGTGCCCAGCAAAATTCTGCAGACTCACTTCTCCCCACGTCCCGGGCTCCCATGCTCCGCACGGCCCAGCGCACCCTATTTCACTCTGTTCCCGCCTTCCCAGAGATGGCTCTTTCCTAGGTCATCGGCGCCCCCTCTTCCCAAAGCTGGTAGTCAGTCCTGTCACCATCTCCCCCGCCCCATCTGTCTCCCTTGGGGCCTCTAAATGTCAGCGGGCAGAGCGCAGGCCTCAGCTCCTGTCTGCGTTCCAGTGTCCTCCCAAGTTCCAGTCTCCCTGACCCAGCCCCCCACCTCACCAGCTGTCTGGCCACCCCTCTCATGGCACGTCTGACTTCACATGTGATGTCCCCCTCAGGCCTCTCTCAGATCACCCTTCTTGGGCCCCAGACCACGTTCAGCATGAACAGCCAGCGGGTTGCTCCAGCCTCAAATCTGGGAGTTGTCCTGGGTTTCTCTCTCTCCCTGATAGCCGCCGGGTCAGCCACTAGCCGCTTCTTCCCCTATCCCGAGCCTGGCCAGCCGCCTCTGGACTCCGGCCCTGCCAGGGGCCAGCCTCCCACCAGCTGGCAGTTCGAGCCTCGGCCTGCTGGTCCTGCGTCTGTCCCATCTACCCTCCCACAGTGGCCAAAGGCATCTTTTGGTTTTTCCCCCAATTTTTTTATTGTGGTAAAAGACACTTAAAATTTACCATCGGAACCATTTTTAAGCGCACAGTTCTGGGGTGTTAAGGGCATCCATACTGTTGAGCAACCATCGCCCCCGTCCATCTCCAGAATGCTTCCATCTTACAAAACTGAAACCGTGCCCCCTAAACATGGGCTCCCCATTCCCCACCCAGCCCCGGCAACCACCATTCTACTTTCCATTTCCATGATTTTACAGAGGGAGGCCCCTGACCTCAGAATTTAACCATAAACCAGCTAACGCCACTGCCCTGCTCCAGACCTTCCAGTGGCTTCCACTAAAGCTAGACAAAGACCCCAAACAGCCTGACCCTGCCGCCTCTCTCACTGCTCTCCCAGGCTTGAGCTCCCTGGCTACACGGTTTGTCCCCGAAGACACCGGCTGGTGGCTCATTGGTCTCCAGACCTGTGCACTGTGGTCTCCTCTGCTTGAAGCCTCTCCTGGAGGTCTTCCCTCAGCTCCACAGAGGCCCCAGCTCAATGGCGCCTCTCCAGAGGGCCTTGCCCTACCTCCTTAGCTAGAGCAGTCTCCCTCCCCAGCCAGCACCACCTCCTCATCTTCTCGGTGCTCTAGGAACCTGGTCTCTTTACTGATGGGGATCCTGCTTAGCATCCGTGTCCCCCACTGGGATGTGGGTCCCTTGTGGGTGGGGCCTTGCTGACCACCCTGTCTGCGGCTAGAATGGTGCCCGGGCACTGCGGTTGCTTTGTGAGTTTTTTTGACGTGTTCCTGTGGCCGCAGCCTGACCCAGTTGGGGGTGTGTGTGTGTGTGTATCTGGACCCTTTGTGGGGCTCTGTCCTGAAGCCAGGGCCTGGTGTGGAGTTAGAGCAGTGAGTTCCAACCCTGGCTCCAGCGCTCACTGGCTGAGGGCCTCTCGAAACATTTTTCAGGCTTCCTGAGCTGCCATCTTCTCCTCTGAGAAGTGGGAAGGGAGGGTGATACCCCTCCACCTTCACTGTGGCAGGACACCCCACCCCAGTCTCAGCAGCTTAGTGAGGGGCACAAGAACCTCCCTGGGTCCCCATAACCGAGATGTTGCCTGGACAGAACTGCCCTTCCCCAGAATCCTCACCCTGCAACCTGGCATCCCAGGCCCAGGAGAGGTGGCCGGCAGGCCCAAGGGCCTGGCCTGGGGCCAAGATAAGAAGCACCACCTTGTGTCTGCCTGGACAATCTTGGGCTCCTGGCTATCACATCCATGGCACAGAGAGGAGACTGAGGCCCAAGGCAAGTTCACATACAGGTGTGCTATAAGAACAAGGGGGCAGGTCACTTAGCCTCATCCCCTTCCCAGAGCAAGAAGGGGGTCCTGCCACACCTCCCTCTGCTCAGCTGCCTCACCCCCACCCCTCTTCAAGGGGTCCTGCTGGAGGTCAGTGACCCCAACGCCCAACTGACCTCTTCCCACCCCAGCCTCCTGCAATCCCCAGCTGCCTCTACCTGGAAGGTTCCCAGGGCTTCAGACTCTGCGTTGTTCCTGCCAGGCTTATCTCCCACGGCCCAGCCCGCTCTATGTCAATATTGACCCAGGCTGAGGAGTGGACCCCGCCCCTCCAGTTCCCCTGGGCTTGGGCTCCCACGAGTCCCTCCCAGGCAGGTGCAGGAACTTTGCCTCTTTAGAGGAGTCTGGGCCCTGCGGGGTGAGGGGCGGCCCTCCTGAGTGCAGATGGCAGTAGGCAGCGGGAATTGCTGACTCAAGGTCCTGGAGCCCCCCTGCCTGGAGACGCCCTGGCCCTTCTTCCTGGAGGGGAACAGTCATGGGACCGCATAGGCCCCCACATCTGGTGGTCCCCCTCTGGGCTTCAGGCCACAGGAAGAACAGTGACACAGCCACTAGAGTGCCAGTGGGGACTGCAGGGAGAGAGGACAGACCAAAGACCAACCCTAGGCCCCTGCAAAGAGACGGTGTCACTGCCTTGCCCACTGTGGCAGGGTGTGTGTGGGCCCCCCTGTACACACCCACCCATCAGGGCACAGCTTGGGTCTGGACAGTCTCTCACCCCTGCTGGGGGTGGTGGTGCCAGGCTGGGTTCAGTTCTCAATGGGCAGTGGGACCCTGGGCTTCAACGTGCAGTGGGGGATTCGCTCTGCCCCCCACCTCCATGGGAAAGCAGCCACTGTCAGCCACGCAGGGCTCTTGTCAGGTCCCCCTCCTCACTCTGCAACCTCATCCCTGCCTTGGAAAAGGCTCCTAGTGCCCAGGTGGGGTTTTCTCCATACTTTTCTGGATTCCTTGAATTTTTGCCACTGAACCGTATGGCTGATCCTTCGGGTAAAGCAACATGTATGATTTGCTCCAAAGCTATATCCATAGCGCCTTTGCCAGGCATCAGGCCGGGAAGTTTCAGGGGACGTGCCTTTCCTCTGCAGCCAGGCAGAGCAGGGGTTCTCAGCCCTGGCTGCTCTTTCCAGTCATCTGGAGACTTAAAAACATGATGCAGGACCCCATCCTCAGAGATTTGAATTTGAATGGTCTGGGGTGGACTTCAGGGGTCTGTATTTTTGAGAGCGTGCAGCCATAGCTGAGAGTCACTGAGCCAGGAGATGGCGCTGTAATGGAGGTTTGGGGTAGAAAGTTCTGGGGCCATGTCCTCCTCACAGCGGGAGGGGGGTCCAGTCAGCTCTCAGAGGTCAGGCTGATGGCCCTGGCACAGGGCACTTACCACGCAAGCAGCCCCGGTTACTCCAGGGACTACTACCATAAGCCCAATGCATGCCACATCCATGAGTTTCGCAGACTGTCAGCTAATGAGCCATCGGTCCCAGGCTGGCTTTTCCCAGCCATTCTTTCCCACCCTCCCAGGCTTCCTACCCATTCCTTGGTCCTGTAATACAGAGAGATGGTTTGTGCTCAAACCAGAAAACATCGGGAGGGGAAATCTCAGTATGTCCAAGTCCCAAATAAGCGCCTGCTTGACGACCTGTGTTTCCTTCCCACTATTTAGGGCATCAGTGGACACTCCTGAGGATACTTAAGCCTCAGGGCTGCCATAGTTCTCAGCCATTTATCTGTTTGCTTCTGTGCAAAGGTGGGAAGCAGTCGGGGGCATGCGTTTGATGGCAGAGAGGGTGGAAGGAAGGAGAGGGCTAGGGAACAGAGTGGACACAGCCTAGGAGTCAGAACCAGGGGAGGAAACTGTAGTGACTGGCTGGCCAGCTGCTCCATTATGAAGAGAAGGAATCAGGAACCTAGGGGCACAGCACTGACTAGCTGTGGGGCATTTGGGTAAATATTAGGTCTCCTGGGCTGAGTTGTTTGGGACAAATAAACATGGCCTGGCAGAACCCTGTATCTCATGATAGAGCAGACACTACAGAGCTTTGTCTCACTGACCTCAAGTTTTCTCATCCACAAAATGGGGATAAGACCTATCTGAACAGATTGTTGATGCTGGTGTTCTTTGTTATCTGAATTAGGTATCACTATGAAGACACTGAGTGCTGAGAGTGGTAAGGCTGTGTCCAAGTCCTTGCCAGGAGTCCTTAGCAGAAGAGGACTTGTTGCCTCTCTCATCTCCTGTAAAGGGCTAGGCTGGGCGCAATGCTGGCAAAATGTCTCTATGAGTAAACTGTCTGCTCCATCCTTACTCTTTTTCTGATTCCATGCCCTGCTTCATCTGGTAATCAAAGCATCTCAGCTCTGGGGTACTGGCAGGGGTTGAGGCACCACACACAATGCCCGTGGCTCTTATGGGGTGGAGTGGAGGGCTCCGCTTCTCTCAGGCTGCATTTTTAAGCCTGTTGGTAGGGCTGGAATCCTTGGGAGTCCAGTGAGCCATGCTGCTTCTGTCTGGGGAGAAGAAGCCAGAGAGCCAAAGAGTTGTTACATTTTAGGGGACTGGCAATTTGGGCAGGATAATTTTCTATCTCCCCCTGGGGTCAAGGTCTGTGGCTTCTGGGGTCCTGCAGCCCCACTCCCACCCACCCCTGCTCCCCAGAAAAGGGGACACCAGGAGACCCAAGGTGCTGGCGTGAGGGGGCTAGAGAAGCAGTCCATCCACAGGAGAGTGCAGTTTCGCATGTTTATTTTTGGCAGGAAGGAAATCATTGCAAACCTCTTGATTGACAATACTTGCCCCTGGAAACGTGCACATTCCACATGTAGCATTTCCCAAGTAATGCTGGATTGTTTATCACATTCAAATGTCCAACAGAAATCCATGACTACCCAGACACCAGCATCTCCACTACCCGGGGGGTGTCAGTCTGCAGAGAAGCTCCTGGGAGAATGGAACAGGAACAGACACAATCAAATTTACAGTAAAATAGGAACAGAGGCAGCCAGCCAATCTGCACAGGTAACCGCAAGTACTTCAAGCCATCCAGTCTTCTTGAACCCTGGCATGCCAGCTGTCCAGCACAGCACCTTTAAAAGCAGAGGCACAAACGTCAGGAGTGTTTGACCGTAGGGCTGTGTGGTTCTGGATTTTAATAGAGAGCCATTTTTAAAAATACAGGGTTGTAAAATGTTGCCAGGTTATATACAGACTTACGGATTTCTTTTTGACATCAAAAATTCAAATGCCGCAACCATGACAAGTCAGTGCCATTAGGGCATTCTCATGTCCCCAAAGTCATCTCATCAAAATTGCACCATATCAAAGGAGCTTCCCCCCAGCAACCATCAACTGTGACAGGCCGTGTCCCTTTTTAGTATACAAATGCATTGTTTACAAACAGCTAAGGCATGAAACCACAGATCAACACATAAGATTCCAAAGCAAATGGAAGACAGAGCATTAAGGACATCAGGAGTGCCTGGGCACCTCCACTTGAGGCCCGGCCAGAGAAGTCACAACACCATAGTGGGCTGGAGTCCACGAACCCAAGACATCCTGCCCCAGATCTTAATGCAAAAAATAACTTGTCCAGCAGACTACGTTTTAACCTGGTACAGAAAGGACCAAGGAAACTCAGGAGGTCAGACCTCTCTTTTGGCTAAAGAGTTGTGGGTATTTTGGTAGCATGGAAAGTATATGGCACAGAGAAGTAGCTAACAGGTTTCATTAGGTTTTAAAGCCCACAATTTAATAAAAGGTAATAATTAAAAACAATACCCGTATTTACCTTAAAAAACATAAACCCCAAACATTCACCTCATATCTTGGCCTTATGTTAGAATTCTATTGCTTCATTTACATGTAGATGATTAAAAATATATATAGATATATTTTGATTATGTACATAGAGCAGATTCAAGGGCTAAAATAAAAACGGAATTTTGGAGTGTAGTCAAATAAGGTGCACAGATTGCAGAATCCTCAGAGGGCTTTGCTGGCCCTCCCAAGACATTCTGTGTCTGTGGTGGTAGGAACTGGGCTCTGTCCCCAACAGCCCCACACTGGATTAGTGCACTGGTGCTCACAGTTTCAGGAACTACTAGGTGAAGTGTCTGGCTCAAGCCTGCCAAGTGTCTTCACTCCATCTGTCAGAAGTGGAGCACTATTCCCAGATTCATTTCCCCTGAAATATTTCGGAATTACAATCCTCTCTGCCCCCTCTTCCGACTAAGGCCCTATGATGCCAACAAAGAGGGGGGAATGGGTGAGGGTCTAAGGCTGTCATCAGGGCCTGGTTCTGTGTGGGTATCAGCACGACAGACACTTGACTGCAACATTCAAGACATTTAAGGCAGTGGGTTCATTTAATGATTGGTTTTCCAAATAAAGGTTTGTGGCATGTGCAGATCTACCACGTAATCGTCATTATCTGTGGTAATGCCTAGCAAGGGGCTGTTACTATTTTAATTGGCATGGGGATTCCTGGTTCAGAACACTCCGAATGTTGGGCCACCTGGTTATCCCCTGAACACTTACTTCCCTTCTGAATGCACGGCCGTCCACAGACCGAAGTGCTGCTGGGAGGACGTGATTGGCAGCTGGTTTCATTACTTTGTGAATGAAAGCAAAAATAAGAAATTTTCCCCTGACCACCCCCCACCCCCAATCTCCAGTCTTGTTAAGTGCCAGTCGCTCCCACCAGAACTCTGGCTGAGGACCAACCCACAGAGGACTAAGGCAATGGTGCCAACGCAAAAGGGTTCTTTTAAATTATTTTTAAGAGCAACACTTTACAGACTGTCTTGTTGTCAAACAAGGAACATGGCACTGCTTAAACACCAAACTGGGAAAGGCTGCAAAGAGAGCCCAGGCTCAGAGGAGGGAGCCCCTCCTCTTGCTGGTTTGGGGCTAGGAGTCCCACATCTAGACAGGCTTCCCCAACCCTTAGCTCAGAAACAGGCTGTGCTTCAAAGCAGAAGACCAAGAGATGGACTTGGGCCGTATCAGCTTGGTGGCTGGTCGAGGCCACATGTTCTCAAGAGAGAACAGTCTGTCAGCTTGTCAAGCAGGATCTGATGTCGACTGCAGCTTGACATTAACGCCACTCCTGTGTGGTGCTTTGGCCCTTTTGCCTTTGTACACTTCAGTGGCCAGTGCCAGGGAAGGGATGAAGTTGGTGCAGTCTGCAATGGGGTGGGACACCTGTGTTTCTGACCCTGCCCAAGTTTGTAGCTTAGCAGTGAGCATATTCTGATCATAGGCACAGTGGCAAAGAACAGTGTAACAGCCGCTGGTCAATTCCATTTGGTGGCAGCGCGGTAGCAGCAAAGAAAACTCCCAAACAGCTCCATGTGTATCCAGCTTTTGGAAAGGAAAGATTTAAAACTCAATAAACAGATTTTTAAAAATATATCCAAGGATTTTAGGGTTTCTTATAACTGCTCTACCAAAAACAACAAAAAATAGAAGTATGGCAGTAGTGTGAGAGAGAAGTGACATGATGTCACTTTTCAAGGGGAAAATGTGACCTCGAGACAAATTTGTCACCATCTGAAATAATATAAAAGAATCTATTGTTTCCTAAAGTGTTGAGCCACACAATTGCAGATACATTCCAAACTGGGTCAGAAATGCATGGAGACAATGACATAGTCACAAAACACTCCTATCAGGAGCCTGATCCTGCAGCATGCCACAGGTCATCAGAGCAAAGTCCCATCTGTCGGGAGACAGGCTCCCATGACTCACTCCCCTACCACTCCTCCAACCACAGACACACACACACACACACACACACACGCTACCAGGTTCTAGAAAATTGTCGTGTTCATCTTAGAGTATCTAAGACAATAAAAGACTAAAAGATGTCTGGAAATATGTAGAAAAATTAACTCTCAGCTTAAAATAACATTCAAAAGGCACTTCATCCTGTAGGAAAGAGATTCTGAGTTGGGTCAGCTGCTCTGAGCTGGCATAGAAGGGGACAGTTGGTCTGCTTGGAGGGGAGGACAGTTGGAAGGAAGTCTGATAGATATCAAGCTTTTTTTTTTTTTTTCATTTTTTTCTTTTTGGTATGTTTTAAGAAAAGCAAATCCAGTAAAATGCATGTCCCTTTATGAAATTTGTTAAAAGAGTTCTTTTTAAAATAGTTGTTTCTGTTTCTAAAAAACAAAACAGGTAGGCATGGCCACAGTCACCCTGCGGCCTGGAGCGCGGAGAATCCTCACGGTGGGCTCCTGGGGAGCTGAGGGCAGGCAGGTCCCCTGAGGCCAGAAGTTCCAGAGTGCACAGGCGCGACGCAGGCCCAGGCCAGGGCTACCTACTGCAGAGTCTGTGCAGCATGCTGTACACGTCGTCCTCCCGGCTCAGGCCCTCAAAGAAGGGGATGAGGTCCAGCAGCTCTGTGTCCGTCATGTCATCGAACCAGGACTGCACAGGCACCTGGAAGACAGCGCACGAGGGAGGCAGCAGGACTGCACCCAGGGCTGGGGCCGCTTCCTAACCTGACTGCGTCCTGCATTTCTAACATTTTCTTTGGTGACGAGGACTGGGATCTAGCGATTATCACTGTCTCATCATCATTATTTTGTTTGTTCCCCTGTCCCAACCGTGGCCGATCCAAAGCTATGTGTTTCAAGAGATGTCTCAGGGAGGCAAAATTAAGTGTAACCGGTTTGTAACTGCATTTGCCTGTTTTGTTTTCCTGCCACAGAAAAGGTGGCCAGAGCACAGAATATATGTGAACTAGCCTTGCTACTTACTAATTTCAAAGAGCTCTTTCTACCGCACCAAATTAGCTCCTTGCACCTCAGAGCCAGTGGTTACATGCCAACCACTGACGCTAGGGAACTGACATGTGGGGCACAGCAGGGCTTCCACTTGGGGGTCACTGTGCTATGCTGCATGGTAAAAAAGCTGTGAATTTTCCTTCTGTGCTTAGTAGTGATAAGTTAAAAGCAGAAGTGTAAAATTTTGGGAAATTCTGAAGCTATTGGTACAGACAGGATTTCTCCTGACCCTCAGGCAGAAGAGTAGGGAAAGGTGGTAATGGGTGGCAGCCAGGGGTGCAAAGACATTTAAAAAGAAATTTGAGGACAACGAAAAAGTTTAAAAGTAACATTTTGGCCCTTTTACAAATCTAAAGACAGCTTAGGACATAAATCATATAATTTTGAAAATTAAACAATGTAAGGATTAGTAAAAACATAAGTACCCTAGGTAATGGGGAGAGGGCAGAAAAGAACACAAACTTCTCTAAATCTACCCTTATGGATAGTTTTGATGTTGGAACTGTGTCAATGTGTTGTATCATTAAAATAAAATTAAGCCATTAAGAAATAAAGCAATGAAAAATGAATCTAAGGGTATAGGTTCAAAATAAATATAAATACAGCTTCAGAATAAAGTTGGTGACACAAGAGAATTATTTCAAGCGATTTAAAAACATGGTGTTCTGACTGTACATGTCTCTAACTCTAAGCTGCATTCAGTTGTCTTATTATTAGTGATAATATTAGCACTTCTATTTTGAAATTATTAAACATATTATAGAATAAATCAAATATATAATTATGTTAATATCTTTAGGAATCAAGAGTTTTAGCATAAGAGAAAGAGAAATAAATACAAAAACAAAGAAGTAAAAACTGTTACCTTACTGTTGAATTGGAAATACCAATATGAATTGATGATTTAGTTTTCTTTTTAAAAATATGTAATTTTTAGCTCTGATTTGTAGTATGGGCTAGGAGTAAAGGACATCCCAGTAGCAATGAAAGTCTACTCAAATTGTGGTCTCTAAATACCATTTCCACTAATAGGATCCAGGCTCCACAGAAACATGGCTGATTCCAAGCTGAGGTGAGAAATATTTAAGATGAGCCTGGAATATCTTGTTGACCAGAAAGTAAGGACACTACGTGTTGAGCATCCCTTATCTGAACATCTGAACTCTGAAATACTCCAAATCTAAAACTTTTTGACTGCCAACACGACACCACAGTGGAAAATTCCACACCCAATCTCATGTGAGTAGTTGCAATCAAAGTGCAGGTGAGCAACACAGTTTATTCAGCATCCACCAAATTATTAAAAATATTGTACAGAATTACCTTCAGCCTATGTGTGTAAGTTGTACACGAAACATAAATGAATTTTGTGTTTAGACTTGGGTTCCACCCCCAAGATATCCCATTATGTGTATGCAAATATTCCTAAATCCTAAAAAAAAAATCCCAAATCCAAAACACTTCTGGTCCTGAGCATTTCGGGTAAGGAATACTCAACCTTTGAAATGGCAGAGCTCCCCAATCAAAGACTATCGTTATTTGAAGGCAAAAGGTGAAAATTTGAGCATCTGAAAGAATAATAAATGGATTGGGTTAGAATCATAAAAAATCCATGAGTCTTGAAAAAAAAAATTGAACCTGAATCTAATCAAGTAGTAGAACTCTAATTACTTGTTAAAGGATATAGGGTGGGCTGGGTGCGGTGGCTCAGGCCTGTAATCCTAGCACTCTGGAAGGCCAAGGCAGGTGGATAGCTCAAGGTCAGGGGTTTGACACCAGCCTGAGCAAGAGTGAGACCCCGCCTCTACTAAAAATAGAAACAACTTAATTGGCCAACTAAAAATATATAGAAAAAATTAGCCGGGCATGGTGGCGCATGCCTGTGGTCCCAGCTACTCTGGAGGCTGAGGCAGGAGGATCGCTTGAGCCCAGGAGTTTGAGGTTGCTGTGAGATAGGCTGACGCCACGGCACTCTAGCTCGGGCAAGAGAGTGAGACTGTGTCTCAAAAAATGAATAAATAAATAAATAAATACATACAGGATATAGGGTGGCTAGAGAAACATATTAAACACCACCACAAGGCAGCAATAAGACAAATCCACAACGTAGGAAATTTCTGTAAGACAAATAACCAGGGTTTCTTCAACAAATAAATGGCATAAAACAGAAAAGGGGAGGCAAAAGGTGAAGCATTAAGATTACAAAAGAATTAAGAGCCATTTTAACCAAAGCAATGCATGGACCTTGTTTGGATACTGACTCAAACAACCCAAATGTAAGAAAACATTTTGAGATGACAGGGACAATATGAACCCAATATGGATATAAAACGATATATGAAACCATTAGTTTTGTTAGATGTGATCACAGAATTGTGATTATGTTAAAAAGTCATCCTTATCATTTTTTTTTTTTTTTTGAGACAGAGTCTCACTCTGTTGCCCAGGCTAGAGTGCCATGACATCAGCCTAGGTCACAACAACCTCAAACTCCTGGGCTCAAGCGATCCTCCTGCCTCAGCCTCCCAAGTAGCTGGGACTACAGGCATAAGCCATTGTGCCCAGCTAATTTTATATATTTATATATACATATATATATATATTTTTTTAGTTGTCCAGCTAATTTCTTTCTATTTTTTTAGTAGAGACAGGGTCTCACTCTTGCTTAGGCTGGTCTTGAACTCCTGAGCTCAAACAGGGCCTCCCAGAGTGCTAGGATTACAGGCGGGAGCCACCACCACGCCCAGCCTGTCATTCTTATCTGTTAGAGACACATTACCAGATGCATCATGTTGAATTTGATTTCCTCAGTCAAATTTTGAGTGTTTATTCAAATAATGATTATAACACTAGCCAATTGAATCGTTTTAATTCTTTTTTTGTTGTTGTTGTTTATAAGTGAAGCTACAGGGTTCTGAATTCAAGGAAAGGACTTTTGTAGGCTTTTGTTGAGTCTGAGATGCCTGTGCTGAGAGGATGCTTCCTCTCCAGAAACCTGAGGACCTGGTGTGATGGCTACTGCTGCGGGCTCAGCAGTCACCAGCAGACCTGGCTGCTTTCTCTTCCCCTGGAAATGCCTGGTGGTAGGAGGCAGGTCATGGCCCTCCTGCCCCGAGAATTGTGCTGCACCCAGCGAGTAGGCACTGAGAACTGCCATGCTCCAGAGAGCTTTATGTAGGAAATGTTCCTAATGTGTGCTTTTTAGACATCATTACAAGGTGGCAAAGCTTGGCAGCCTTATCTGAAGACCTTATTGAAGTGTTTTATTCATCCTTGTTTAAGAAATACTTCTGTCAAGGAGGTCACCCAGGCCTCCTGAGTCTATACGGTTCATGAAGTCCTGGGCAGTAGCCAGCTCCGGGAGGTCAATGGCCAGCAGAACCCTTCTCAGTAAGAATGCTAAGAAAGCTACGAAGAAGGTATAGGCTTACTGAGCACTTAACCAGTCTCAAGCACTTTTCTAAGTGCTTTTCGCGTATTGCTACCCTGAATCCTCCAACAATCCTATGAGATCAACATTCCTATAATTCCCATTTGACAGATGATGCAACCAAGGCTCACTGAGGTTAAAAAACGTGGTCCATGACGTGCAACTGCTAAGTGGCAGAGTTATGATTTTACCAAGGAAATGGCCCAAAGACCTTCTTCTGTTGGTGCTCAAAAGTGGTGCTTGCCCGGCAAGACAATGCTCGGGTGGGGCCCTGCATTTCTCTTTCTCTGGGGCTACTTACTGCATTCTCAGGGTGGAAGATGTACGACGCAGGAGAATTGTCGACGATGATCACTTTGCTCAGCTCCCGTCCAAGGCGACTCAGGTCCTTCACGTAGTTCCCACGATGAAAAACACACGACTCTCTGAAGAGCCGGGCTCGGAACACACCCCAGCGGTCTAGGAGATCAGCCACGGGGTCTGCATACTGGGAAGAAAGAAGGTGCCACAGTGAAGGCTGCGTGCCTGAAAGAGCCCAGAAACCCTGACCTACTGCAGCAAGATCCAGATTACTTTTTATAAAGGGATTTAATAACTGGATGTGTTATCAGATCCTGGTTATTTTCCTCTCTGTGTATATGAGACGGCACTGTCTCACATCCAATCCATCAGTAGTTCTTGTCAGTTTCATCTCCCAAAATACCCTGAATCCACCCACATCTCTCTATTTATATCGCTACCGCCCTTGGTCCAGGCCTGGGATGGCTGTATGAGCCTCCTAAGGAGGTTCCCTTTTTCCATTAAGCTCCTTCTCAGACCATTTACCTCAAAGCTGTCAGAGTGGCCACTGGAAAATATACATCTAATCACGTCATTCTCCTGCTTAAAACTCTCTGCTGTCTACCCACTGCACTTGGAATAGGCCCACATTCCTCACTGCCATGTTCTGTATGACCACAGTGGAATGATCTCTGCCATCTTGAACCCCTGGGGCCATGCTGGCTTCCAACACGGTCAGAAGCTGCATAGAACATTCTCTCCCCAGCTCTCTGCACGAACATTTCTGTCTTCTTGTTTTCCAGATCTTGGCTCCCATTCCTGCCTACCTGGAGTCTGCCTCCATCCTCCTTTCTGGCTACTTTACCGCCTCACAGTAACTTCCTTTCCAGAGCACAGCACTATGTGGGATTGCTTTATTTCCTCTGTCAAGTCCAGGCCTTGCCTGTCCTGTTCTCCACTATATCTCTAGCACCTCACAGAGTGCCCACCTCATAGCAGGGGCTCAGGAAATTTTAATTTTATCACTGAATGAATGAGCTGGCTCAAATCTGTCTGATGTGGCATGAGCCCACACTGCCCCCTAGAGGTCTTCTGGTTAGTCAGGCCAGAACAGCCCCAGTTGTCAGAGGATGGTGTCTTGCCATCCACTCTTATGGACTTGGCGTCCACAGGCTTGGGAGTTTCAGCCCAGCTCATAGTTGGGGTCCATCCTGCTTGGCTCTCTCTCATGGCCTGGGGAATCTCCCCCAACGCAGGCTGAACTGGATAAAGAAATGAAGGTGTTCCTGAGAAAAAATCCTTACATATGAAGAGTGGGCTATACTGAGAGGCTGTGCCTGGAGGCAGCAGTGGCAGTTCCAAGCCTGATGCAAGGCCAGGCCTCTGCACATGGCCAAGGGGAAGGGCACAGCAGGCATCACCAGGGGCCCAGTGAATCCGCCAGGGGGGCAGGGAGCACCCGGGGCTGGTGGTGCTGGGAGGCCAATAGCGGAATGCACGGCAGCTCTAGGGCAGGGCAGGTGCCAGCACAGCTGCAGGACGGGCCACAGGGCTACGAGCTGCGGCCATGATTCCAGCGGAAAGTCCCCCGTCTCCAAGGACTTCCTGAAAGAATACAGGAGCAGCTGTGTTAGTACGACATTTCCAAGTGTGGTGACAGCACGAAGCAC
Organism: Lepilemur ruficaudatus; assembly: GCA_963574885.1. Classification (NCBI taxonomy): domain Eukaryota; kingdom Metazoa; phylum Chordata; class Mammalia; order Primates; family Lepilemuridae; genus Lepilemur; species Lepilemur ruficaudatus. The sequence continues at coordinate 38,828 of CAUYRT010030435.1, forward strand.
TACCGTTTTCTGCTGATGAGGCTAGTCAAGGGCCCCGTGGGAGGATTGTAGAGGGCTGACTCTAGATGGAAAAAGATAATTCATTTCCTCATAATTGTTAACACTGGTGGTAGCACCCATCTTTCAAGAAAGTGTCTGAGTCTGGGGCCTCCAGGCTTCCAAGATGAACATGATGAATGTAAGCTTCACAAGGGCAGGTTGTCTCTTCTCTCCTCTGCTGTATCCCCCATACCTAGTCCCATGCCTGATACATGGTAGGTACTCAGTAAATATTTGCTGGGAGAATGAAGGAATGTATGACAAGAAGCAGATATTGAAAGGCTCTGACAGTCAGCTGAGGTTCCTGCAGGGGGACGGTGGGCAAGGAAGTCCACTGCACCAATGCCACTGGCTGGGAGCTGAGCCCACAGCCAGGGACTGGGACAGTGACCACCCTTCAGCAGAACTTGTACATCAGGGAGGAGAGAGGGTAGAAAGCTGCACTCAGGAGCTGATTTGCCTCAGCTAGGCTGGAGCAGCAGCGAGAGAAGGGTTGGAGAGACAGATGGAGAGGCAGGTGGGAACAGTCCAGGAAGAGAAACCGAACAAGGATGTTTAAGCAAATGCTGGGGACAATGCCAAGGAAGAGTGTTTTCAATTTTGCCAAAGAAAAAACAACTCTTAGTCCACCTCCACTGGTGCAATCTTCCTGTTTGTTATTTCTTTGGTTATTACTTCGGGTTCCTCAGCATCCCAGAGCACTGTGAGAAGAGCCATCAAAGCTACAGATACAATTAGTATTGGCACCACTCACCTGACAGATTACCCACTGGGGAAGACGATGTTTTTCCTGATGCCTTGTTATCTTTTTGGCATGCAAAAATAAAGCCAGCATTCATATTCCCTCTCCACTGGCTCATGCTCTGAGGCCACTGGCAGAATTTTATGCAGGTGGAGCTCTCTCTCACCTCGGTTATTACAGAGAGAGGGTCCTAACCAGGAATGCCCACGCCAGCAGAGCAGTGGGAACATGCAAAGGAAGAGAAGGGAGTGTAGGCACCAGGGTGCCATCCAGAGGCAGGACGTGGGGGAGGAGCTGCTGTGTGAGTTCCTGGAGTCAGGCAGATGATTAACCTGGGCCCCATAGAACTCATCTTTGGAGCCACTCAGGGTCCTTGAGGTGCCCATGGAGATGCTGTCAGTGCCACCAACAAATGGATGGCATTGGTCCCATCAGAGTCAGAGTTTGGAAGATGGTCAGGGCAAGGACCTCTTAGGAGGAGCAAGGGCCTGCCCTGCCTGCCCTGTACACAGCACAGGCACCCTGCCACACGTGCCACGGGGGCCACTAAACCATACTGGGGGCCTGGGAACCTGTTAGTTTCCTTAAACAGTGATGAGGACAAAGAAACCACTCTACATGGTCAGAGCCAGTGCAGAGGCTGGGTCAGAGATTCCTACCAAGCTTTAGGACCAAAACACATCTGCATGATTTTATTGCCATGAATAATTATAGTAATGAACAATGGACATCAGGAGTACTTTCCATGTGACAATGTCCGGCACAGTATGTGGCACCCAGCAGGTGCTCAGTGAACACTTGCTGAATATGAGTCAGGCACTGTGCTAAGCCCTGTACATCCATTATGTCATTTGATCCACCCCACAAAGTGGTTGGAATTAGCGCCAATTTATAGGAGAAAAAACCGAGGTGAGAGAAGTATAGCAATTTGCCTGAGATTACATGGCACATCAGGGCGGTCAGACATCTCATTCAGCCCATGCGTATGGGTGAACTTTTCACACTCATCTCTCACTTGTCTTTCCATCAAACCTGTGTAAGCTAAACCCAAGGACACAGGGACCTCTAGCATTTGGTTGCTAGTCAACACGTGAGAGGTGCACCATCCTTTCTCAGATATGCTGGACAGGTTTGTGATTTCCTGGTGTGCGGACAACCAGCTTCAGGTAGCTGCATATAGCAACTTCATGGAGCATTTGTTCTAAGTGCTCCCTGTCACCATGGTAACCCAGAAGCCTCTCAGGCTGGCACTGTGCACATGGCCTGCATCCATCCCATCTGGGGTGGGAACCTGTCACCATAGAAATAGCTTCCCCCACCAAAACAAAGGGCTGCATGACAGGTTGGGGGTGGGGTAGAGGGGCTGGGAATGCCAGGCTGGGAGTTTGGGGCTGGGAAGCAGGACTCACTTTGGCCAAGCTGGCAGTAAAGAGCACACACTCAAAGAGCTGCCCCATCCTCTGGAGGAACTCGTCCACATGTGGCCGCTTTAGCACGTACACCTGCAAAGGCAGGAAACAGCAGGCTGGTCAGTCATGGCAGTTGCTGGGGACGGCCCGGGGCCCAAATGCCCACTGTGGGCAGAAACGCCACAAAGGCTCCTGCCTCCCGCCCCTAGGTCTGTGTGTGGCAGGCAGAGGCCCAGACCGGGTGAGGGGCTACCCAGTCAGATGCAACACTCCTCAGATTGGGTTCCAGGTCTGTTCAGTGCAGATGAGAAAGAGAAGCTGACCATGCCATCAAGGGTCTTGAGAATTTTCAGAACCAGCGAGTGGAAGGACTGTACTGTGTCTGTGTGAAATGACGCATTCATTTCACATGTGTTTCCTGGCACCTGCTGTGGGTACAGGCCTCGGTCTGGGTATTGTCCTTTGGGAGGTCCAGGCCTGGCCCACTGCCCAGCAGGCCTGGGACTGCTCCAGCTGCCACTTTCTATTCTGGATGGAACACCTCCCTCACTAGGAAGGCCTGGGGTGGAAGCACAAGCTCAGCAAAGCTGTAGGAAGGGCCGCCCTTGTCAGCTTGGGATGCCGTCTACTTGACACCATGAAGGTTACTCTACCTGGGCTTGGTACAGAAACAGACACTTCAGGGGATGTGAAACCATCCTACTCCTGAGCCCCAGAAGGAAGCCCTCAGGAGGGGCCTCTGAGCACAGTGGGCCAAAAAGAAGCCTTTTCTAGAATGGCTGGGCTCTGTGTACCCTTTTGGGGAGGCCGGGCCAGGTGGGGGCGGGCTGTAAGGAGGCCAGGCTATAGCCCACATGCGGGCTCCTGAAGAGGCAGCCTGAACGAATCTGAGGAAACAAGGGAGATGGGAGAGAAGGCAAAGCTGGGGAGAGAAGACAGAGGAAGTGGGAGGAGGGAGGAACTGATTCAAACTGGAATAACTTCCATTTGAAATTAGCCACTTCACTAAAATAAATCAAACTCTTTAAAATTCAATTCAACATATTTACTGAGTGCTCAGTTCAACATATTTACTCGGTGCTCAGCCTGATGCAGTTACAAAGACAAATCAAACACAGGCCTTGCCCTTGAAGAGCTCACAGTCTACAACAGACATATGCAAAAATATACAAAAACAAACATGGCATAATGAAAGTCACAGGAGAGGGATAAATTAAGGACAATTAACTCCTCTCTCAAGGTGAGGGAATCACAGAAGGTAACATTTGGCTTGGACCTTGAAGGATAAACAGGAGTTCACCAGGTGGATAAGGATGAGAAGAAGTGAGCTTGTAGGCAGAGGAAACAGTGCAAGCCTGAGGCCTGGAGGCCTGCAAACACTGGAGGTGCTAGAGAATGCCCCAGCCTGTGTGCGCAGCCCATCAGAGGCAGGGGTGGGAGAGGGGAGGCAGGGCTGGGAGAGGAAGTGGCTGAAGAGGAAGTGTAGGGATGAAGGGGGACACTAGGGCCTTGAATGGCAGGTGGAGCAGGTCAGACAGACTGCAGGAATACAGAGAGGAGACAGGGACTCTGCACCACACGAAGGACAGGTGCTGGCAGAGGACTCTACACAGAACCAAGTCATTCTCAAGGTGCCAGAAGCAGGTGTTCAAGTGGACCAGGACTCAGTGGGGAACTCGGGGCTGACAGGAAGAGCACGGGCATGGGTGGTGGCCGAGGAAGGCTGGCCTAGGGGTGCCCACACAGCTCTGAGGGGCTGGGAGGCTGGGGCGGGGGCAGACAGGCCCCACCTTGCCCCCGGGACTCCTCGGTACCAGCGAACGGGCGCAGCCTGTGGTCCTCAGTCTCCCTGGGAGTAGTGCTTGGAAAGCAAGCGTTGCTACGTGCAAAGGGCAGGAGACTGATTTGGGAACTCTGGCGTTGGTGCCTCTGGCAGAGAGGAGGGTCCTGGGCCCGGATGCCGGCGTCCAGGCCCGCGTCCCCGTGCAAGTAACCAAGAATAGGCCCATTGGGACCTGCACAGCCTATCCTGGATTACTTGAACGAGGCCACGGCCTTCGCCAGGGCCTTGGTCCTCCTGCTCTTGGTACTCGTGGCTTCATTCCCTCAGGAGAGGACCCGGGGCTGTCACAGTCCACAGTCCCAGTCAAGAAGGAGGCTGGGGGAGCTGGGGTGGCTCCTGCAAAAATGGGCCGGCAGCGGCAGGCTGGTCATGCTCACAGTCACGTGGTAGGAAGGATTAATTTCTCTTCTAATTCTTGCCATGCCACTGGGCAGCCTCTCCTTTGTCTCATGGTGAGCACTTTGTAACACAAGCCAAGATAATAAATGCAGAAGCCTTAATTGTTTCTCAGATGCGGAGTTAATTCAGTTGATGCTTTTGCAACTGTTAAATGCCCAAGTGTCTGCTGTGTTGGTTCCATGATGGCTTTTAAAAGCATGAAGTATGGAGACACTAGGGATAAAGCTGCCTTTCCCAGGGACTCTGTCATGGCAGGACCTGCCAGAGAACAGACGAGGAAGCAAGGAGAGGGTAGGGAAGGGACTTGAGTATCAGGAAAAGAGGTAAGAGAATGAAATTCTCAATTTTGTTCTTTCCCTTGTGTGACCGTAAACCAACCCTTTCCCTGGATAAGCCTCAGTTTCCCCATCTGGACGATGAGGTGGCTGGACCACCTGATTTCCAAGGCCTCACTAGTTCTGACACCCTACACTCAAGAACCAAAGAGACGACTGACATCACTAAGGAAAGACATCCTGTTGCAGCTCAAGTACCAGGAAAGATTTTCCTTCCTGGGATATCAGGCCAGGTATTCTCCCTTTAAGACGTCGGAGTTGACAAAGAAGATGGTTAGATCACCCCTGTCTAAAACTGGACAAAAGTTCCCCTCTTTCAACCTCTAAGGCTGGTTTTCCTACAATGTTTCCAATATGCTCATAAATGAAGCTATTTCCGGAAGAGCTTTATGCAGATAAGAAAAAAAAAAACCCAGACCCAGAAAGAACGAAGATGCATGCCAACTGACTACGGCATCTTTATTCATAGCAGCCTGCTGATCCGCACCCTTCCCCCTTGTTCTTTTGGGTTGGGTATTTGCTAAAGATTCACTGGAGAAAACGATGTGACAAGATCAGTCGAGTGACAAGATCAGTCTCGAGCAGCTGGCCTTGGAAATGGACACCTTTTCCCGAGAATCCACCATAAGTGGTGATCTGTGGCTTTTCCTGTTGCCTGCTAGGAGAGGAGCCGAAAGCAATTACATGAGGAAGTTAATTAGACCATCAAGCTAGGCCAGAGGGGAATATGGAAACTTCTGAAAGTCTGTATCAAATCAAAAAACTATTTGAACTTGCAACTGCATCTAATATTTATGAATGGATTATAGCTTTCTTTATAAACTTAGTATAAAATGAATCTGACTGAATAAAAGCAGAGAACCACTGTAATTATTAAATAAAGTATGCTTCCTTTTTCAGTAACACATTACTGAAATGAGAATTTAGAAATAAAGTTCATAGGAAATGTAATTACTAAAAAATCCTCATTGAAACTCAGATTTAGCCTTGATTTCTTACCTGATGTATAGTTCCATCGATTTCAACCGGAACAATAAAATCAGCATTACTAATAGGCTAGAGAGAAAAGAAACTATAATTAGTATGTCTGAAAGAACAAAATAAAATTGGAAATTTTAGCAAGAAAAAAGCTTGCCTGGACCAATGTTTTGATTATTGGGAAAAACAGTTCAGGAGGAGGATGCTGAAGCATGGCTTGGTTCCTTAAAATAAGCACAAGCAGGAAAGCACATTATTTTCTGTTCTAAATGTCATTCCATTTGCAGCATCTTGGTCCAACCTCTTTATCACCTGCTTGGCCTCAACCATAAAGGGTGGCACAGCCTGGCTAGAGAATGGGGCTCCTCAGAAACGTCAGCTCTTGCCCAGAGCCCTACCAGGATGACAGGGAGCCACTGCTGGCCACCAGGGGGAGGAGGTGAGCGTCCTACTGGCCCAAGGACAGTGCTGCTTGCCGGGAAAACACTTTGCACCTGGACCCACAGGCCACAGGTGGGGGCTGTGATGGGCTCCTTGGCACATGGATCCAAAGCAGTGCCAAAGATACGGGGTCATGGGGTGAAATCAGAGGCCACAGGCCACAATCTTGGGCAGGCTCTTCCCCTCTCTGGACCTGTTTCTCTTCTCTTCCATGGCTATAGTGACGGGTCTGATGAGTGCCCATGGCTCCATCCAGTCCTGAGAATCAGTGATTTCGAGCTCTGCCTGGTGACCTGGCACTGTCTCCTGCCTTGGGGCTTGAGGTCAGAGGTGGGGAAGAACCAGTCCCCTCCTAGACTGCTCTGCTCTAAGGAACACCATATCCAGCAAACCCACAAATTTCTGGCTATTTAAAATAACTCTTTGACAGCATTAATGACATTTAAAAGTCAAAAATGATTCTGCAACAGTCACTGTGTTTTCACTGATGAACTTATACACAGTTCTTAATGGAATCCCACAAATCAGGTGGAAAACTACTTAAATGAACAGGCCCCAAAGAGTTAGTAGCCTGCAAACCCTTGGGACAAGAGGAAAGAGACAGAGGGAAAGAGAAAGTGTGTGTGTTGGCCACTGGGCAGGGGTGTGGGGTGTGGAATCTCTGGTAAGACTGAGTGGGTTCTTTAAGCCCAGCCCTGTACACACAAATACCCTTCTTTGGTATGTAAACTGAAAAAAATGTGGAAAATACTAGGCTGTAGCACCATTACTGAGCACTCAGGAGAGCATCGGAGGCCTAAGATCACAGTATATTTACTCCCAGAGTTGGAAGGCCAAGGATGAGTTCAATATTTCATAATTTCACAACTAAAATCGGGAATCATGCTAAAAAACACAAGGGAAGACTTAAGGAAGGGACTCTCACATGGCATTAGATTGTGAAACCATATTCCACAGAGTATATTAAAAGAGAAAAAACATTCCCCAGCTTCTGCAAGCACTTGTTCTTAATCTCCTCTCATGTGTTGCTGTGAAGGAGTCTATGTAAGAGTCAGGGTTCTTAACCCGAGATCCGTGAACCTGTGTGTTGTACAGTTGTACATTTTGAAGGGAGAGGGTCCACAGCTTTCAGATTCTGAAAGGTCTCTGAAATGCCAAGAACATTAAAAACCACACAGTAAAGAATATTCTGCTTGCCAGTGTAGGCAGGACTGGGGAGGGAGGAAATGAGGAAATGCTGTTCACATTAACTGTGGCATCAATACCCTCTGAACAGGCTCTAGAGCCTGGGGCTGCCAAGGCTCTGCCTTTGGAGCCAGGAACCTCCATCAATTTGGAAAGTCTGGCCAGTGTAGCCCACGTTCCCAGGGCTGCCTGGGAGTAAGTTCTCTATGCTGTGATGGCAACTGACCCCAGCTCTTCGGAGGGGGTTTCCTCCAGAGGGACTTAAAAAAGTCATGAGCAACTTGCCCATGAGGAAGAAAAGGCTTCCAGTGCTGTCCAGGGCTAAGCTGGGACATAAGGCCACCACAGCTCCTGGACTAACCCTGGAAGGGCCCGGCCCTCAAGTGCAGGGGAACAAGGTGGTCCCTGCATGTCCCAGTGGCTAGAATGAAGCCATTTCTCACTGCAAGAGGTAAGGGTGGTCCCTCTTCCACTCTCCAAAGGACTCAAAGACAATTTCCTGGCCTTGTCCTATCAGAAAGTCTCTTGTTTGTGCCAAGCAGGCACAGGAAGGGTGTTTCTGATAGAAAGGTGTTAAGGCGGAATGACTATGGTTCATGTGAGACACATGCCCCATCATGGATGGTGCCTTTCATGTCTCTGAGGGAAGTAAAGGCAGGGGGCGTCCCAGGCTGGGGCAAAAGAGGAAGGTGGTTTAACTGACCAGTGATAGTAGAACAGTTCCATGGCCAGAAATTCAAAGAAAATGGGACAAGAACTCTAAACAGGATAAGAACTCTGCTTCTTCTCCCAACATACCAACCCCATATTTCCAAACTTTTCATCATTTGCCTCTTTTAAACAATTAATTCTGCAAAAAATGGTTAATTAACTCATTCCTTAATAGTGTAGCCACAGCTCTTCCTGCATGGAGGCCCCTTGGTAACTTGCCATTTTTGCTATTTTCTGGCCAAGAGACAGAGCGTAGGGAATGGAACAAGAAGGAGGAGTATCTGACATCACCCCTGCAGCCCCACACCCTTCAGGAGGGAAGTCGTGAAGGTGGGTACTCATTTAGCTGCGAAGCATCTAAAAAATTCCAGCAACCTCGTCATGAAAATGGTCAGATGCCGTTAACTCTGAAGTTTTCTTCAGAATTGGACATCTTTCAAAAATCGATCTGGGAAAACCTCCAAGATAGCAGGTCGCTTGACAGTTTCCAACAGCGCCTCCCCTGCCTCTCCCAATAAAACACACAGCACTCTGGTTAGCTTGACAAACACAAATAGTTTCCTGGGATGCTGATTGCCTTGGGCCACCTGAAAAGTGTTTCTATAGGGGAGAGTGTTGGAAACCTCAAACCTCCCAAGAATGGGGTCTCAGTGATAATGGCAGCCCAGCATTTTCTTTTCCAAACTAATTATGTTAATATTCAACAACTTTAGCTAATGTTCACCTGGGTTAACAAGCAGCTGTTGTTGGGATTTCTTCATGAAGGGTGAAGTCATACGTGAAAAACGACAAGCTTTCATCCTTTTAATTTTTTCCTTTCCTAATACAATTGTGATCAAATCACAAAGATCACAGATTGTTTTTTATGCTGATTTACCTTAAATGAACTGTGCACCAATGTTTCATCTAAATCAATGACCACACATTTCTTTCCATAGTCAAGCACCGTCACCTCTGGAAGGAGGTATTTAGCTGGTGGCTAAAGGAGGAAAAAAAATCAATATGTAAAAGACAAACCAATTCCCTTATTATTGCATCATACTATGTTAATGAAGGTATACATGAAAGCAAACATTTAAATGCCTGGTCAAGTACATCATAAAGTTTTATTAAGGACAACAGAAATAAATAGTTTGCAACTGAAGTACAGAAGTTTTATCAAACAAATACTGTGCCATTCCATTATCTGAAGGACAACTATGAGGGCCTGGGCTTTGGAATCAGACAAACGTGGGTCAGAATATCAGCTCTGTCACTTTCTTGGTGATAAATTGGGATAATAATATCTACCATGAAAGGTTGCTGTTATTAGTTATAATGGCAGTAAAACTCTCAACATTTTGCCTGGCACATATATTGGTGGCTATTGTTGTTATTAAAAAGGATTACACAAGGATGAGTGTTTAATCGTAACAGCTACTCTAACTATGCAGGCCCATTTCCTGAGGTTATATTTTGCCTGACATCCACTGTGCAACCTAAGTACATTTTAGAGCTACGTTGGAACCACAGTTATTTTTTTTCTTGTTCCGTGAGTGAGATTTTAAAAAACTTGAAGAGAAATACAGATCCACCAGCAAAATGCAACCTAAAGTTAACCCCCAATAATAGGAAACAGAAATAAAACTGATTTAAGGTACAGTGCCTGTCTTGTGTCTGCCCCGCTGTGGTATAAAAATGAGTGAATGTGGCATTTTATTCCTTGGATTCTTTGCCTCTGCAAGTTATACTTTAATCCACATGCTGTGTGTTAACCAGAAAACCTATTTATATGCCTTTATAGTAGCTGACTCTAATCTTGTGATAAAGAAGTCATAAAGAGTTAATAAAATGCTAGGTATCTTCAGCCAACCTCATTCAATTTAGAGTATTTATTTCTTTGGGCCTTGCCTCATTCCAGAAATGATTTGAAGTATTTTAGTTTACTCTGTGACATATTCAATGTCCAATGTTAACTAGTTAATTTTCTGTCCTGCAAGAAGGTCAAACTCTGTTTAATATTTGATGCAAAACAAAACACAATATCTGTCCCTAGCCAATGAAAATAGACAATTTAGTTTATCAAATTAAAAAAAGAAAAGAACGAAACCAAGAGGTATTCCCTTTTAAGTGGCTATTTCTTTTTTTCCTGTTTAAACTGAAAGTTAATCAATGATCAAAAGTTACTTTTGGACTTTAGCTGGTTCAATAGTGAATGTAACACAGGCAGTCAACAAGTTAGGTAAATTTACAAGAACAATGATCACCCTGGCAGAAAGGGACTGTCCAGGGCTGCCCAGGAAGGGGCTACATGTGGGGACACCAGCATTTCTAACTACAGAGGGGCTCTCTCTAGTGAGCACGGGTATTTCATCCTTTTCTAACATCATCCAGAAGAAAAAACCTGTAAGGCCTCCCAACCCTCTTAGCTCTAAATAAAGCTGGCCAAACAGTCCTCCCTCACCCTGTGGCACTAGGGGGGCATGTGGGGTGTGCCTTGGAGATGGGCATGGAATTCGGGGACCTCTAAAGGACTCTATCCTTCATTATAAGCCAGTGAGTCAGCAGGTTATTTTTTAAAAATTAAACTTGCAAGAAGTTTTGTATCTAAAAGTGTTTTAAAAAGGGAGGGTATGGTGAGCTCTTTAAGTAAACATAACAGAGAGGATTTGGGTTATTTCTGTTGTTAGCTTGTGACAGAGCAGAAAGCATGCTTGTGACCAGAATAAAATTTGTTTTAATTTAATTTTTATTACACAATTATGTAATAAAACCACATTCTCATTGTAAAGAGGGTTCCTTTTTAATGTCTCTCTTTTTCCTTTAGTGTGTTTCTTCTATCCAGTCCTTCCCCTATGCACTTATATACTACCAAAATCACATTTTAACTTATTAATTTACTTGCTAGGCTGGAAAATAAGGATCTAGAAATCCTATCCCTAGCATATCTGAAAACACCAAAGATCTGCCAAAACTGGCTCAGTTATTTTCCAAACCCAAGAACAAAAATGACTTTCTTAGCATATTTAACCCACACTTTACAAGCATTCTCTGAGTTAACAGTAAGTAAAACCTCTCACTGTACTATCTAAGAGAGAAAAGATCAAGAAAGGTGAGACTCATATTAAGCAAGCTATTGATTTTGCATTTGTGCTGCAGGGAACAAGGCCAAGCTGGGGAGCAATGGGCTAGGAGGCTTCCATTAATCCTCCACCATTTCCTAAATGCACACAGCTTCCCTGAGAGTTTGGCTTTAGATTAATGCAAATTCTTCAGCTCACTGGTAAGAAATCTTCTGGACAGCTGTGCCCTTGGAAATACAAGGATGCTCTACAGTGGCAATTCACAGTGTGTTATTGCTTCAACTGATCTGTTCAGCTGATGCTTGACTCGTTAACTAAACAATGTCCTGAACCAGATTTTCTCCGAAGCCATCATAAGCCGAAGAACAAGAGAAATACTAGTTGTATAAAGAAAGGCCTTTTCTATACAAAATCACTTGCTCAAATGCACACAGAGAGCATTGCTGGGTGGGCGGAGGGGACTATGGCTTTGCCATCTGAGGTCTGGGAACACTGTTCATTTCAGTTCTCTTCCTGGGAGTAAGTCTGAAATTTCCTGTCCCTGGCAGTGAAACGGCAGCCATGAATAGCTGACACTAAGATTATTTCCTCTGGAGTACCCACCCCACAAACCTTCATAAATCTCATAGATGTAGTACCTCTTCTTGGTACATTACATTATTGTTTTCTTAAGATTTCTCAGGCTCAGGGTTTGCACACTGTGCTCCCCAAGCCTCACAGTTCTGGGTGGAGATCTCAGGGCCAAAGGAGGAAAGCAAGGGAAACCCCACACTGGTTTTTTTTTTTTGGGACACAGTCTCACTCTGTTGCCCGGTTAGAGTGCCCTGGCATCAGCCTAGCTCACAGCAACCTCAAACTCCTGGGCTCAAGTGATCCTCCTGCCTCAGCCTCCCGAGTAGCTGGGACTACAGGCATGCGCCACCGTGCCTGGCTAAATTTTTCTACATATTTTTAGTTGGCCAATTAATTTCTTTCTATTTTTAGTAGAGACGGGGTCTCGCTCTTGCTCAGGTTGGTTTTGAACTCCTGACCTTGAGCGATCTGCCCACCTTGGCCTCCCAGAGAGCTAGGATTATAGGCGTGAGCCACCGCGCCTGGCCCACACTGGTTTTAACCAGAATAGTTGTTGTGCTTAAATGTTCTTCATAATGTTTTAGTGAAAAAAAGTGTAGTACTACTTTATTAAAAGCCTTAGGCAAATAGCATAAAAACATAACTGTTAGAAAACAAATTCTTCTCTCCCCTTTCAGCATTGTTATGGCTCACTACACTGCCATCCTTGTATTTGTGAGCATCAGTGTGGCGTGTGATCTAAGCAAGAGTGTGGGAACAGTAGGACTTGGGTCACAGCCCCAGTGGCATTTCTTCCCGGGGCCAATCCATTCAAGTGCTCCCCTTAAGCCATGGCCACTCAAACTTCAGTGGTTTCTAAGCTTTCTGTCCCTCTGCATCTTTTCCTCATCCTTTAATACCTGATTGTCACCAAACATCCCATGAAGCTTCCCAGTAAAGAAGGCCCTTAAATCCCAGCTCATACCTGAGAGACATATGTTACTAAGTGGGATTTTAACAGTACAGATAAAGCTGTCATTTCCAATAGGTATGTAAAAGATGATTACTCAACAAATGGTGCTGGGACAACTGAGTAGGCTCTTGGAAAAAAAAGATAGATTGCTACTTCATGCCTTACACCAATATAAATTCCAAATAGTTCAAAGATTTATATGTAATGATGAAACCATTAAAATACTAGAAGAAAATATAAAATCCAGGAGCCATGATGGGTGAGATTAATATTTACCTATAAAAAATTAAAATTTCTCTGTGGCCAGAGTGATTATAAACAAGGCCAAAGGTATATCCTAAATTTGGGGGAAAGTACTAATTTCCTTAAAATTAAAAAAAATGAACAACACAGTAAAAAACTAGAAGAAATGAATAGAAAAGAAAGGCATATGGCCAATGAATTTGTGAAGATCTGTTCAAATTCATTCATAAAGAAATGCAAATCAAAGCAATAAGTTGATATCATTTTTTACTTTCACATTAGCAAAAGTTAAGACACTTGGTAACCACTTTAAGTAAGAGTATGGGGCATCTCATAGACTCTGTGTGGGAATGTAAATTAGCATAGGCTTTTAGAGGACAATTTGGCTTTAATGTGCCAACTATGTAAAATATATCCTTTGACCTAGCATTTCCATAATATAAAACTGATCACACAGAACTATCATACAAGTCTATAAACAAACAGATACATGGATACTCTTAACAAAAATATTTATAATAGCACAGAAGTGGCAACAAAGTAAATGCCATCAAGAATATAAAACAATGAGGCAGATATATACATATTAATATTTGGAAAGATGTTCAAGATGTCTTGTTAAAAGCAACAAGCAATTTGCAGAATAGTGGGTACAATATAACTTCATTTGCGTAAATACGCTTGTGTTTGGGCCTGGTGCGGTGGCTCACACCTGTAATCCTAGCACTCTGGGAGGCCAAGGCGGGCAGATCACTCGAATTCAGGAGTGCGAAACGAGCCTGAGTAAAAGCGAGACCCCGTCTCTACTAAAAACAGAAAGAAATTAATTGGTCAACTAAAAATATATAGACAAAATTAGCCAGGCATGGTGGTGCATGCCTGTAGTCCCAGCTACTCGGGAGTCTGAGGCAGAAGGATTGCTTGAGCCCAGGAGTTTGAGGTTGCTGTGAGCTAGGCTGATGCCAGGGCACTCTAGCCCGGGCAACAGAGTGAGACTCTATCTCAAAAAAAAAAAAAAAAGCTTGTGTTTGGAAAGTTTCTGGAAGGATATACAATATACATTAAAAGTGGTTATTGTAGGTAGTGGGATTAAGTTGGGGGATTTTTTTCTTTCTACTTTAATCTCTCTGTATTTTTTAATTAACCATGAGCTTGAAGTCAATAAAAAAAATTACAAGACCAAATTAAAAGATCAAACCTGCACATATGAACAGAGCAGCATGCAAATGAAAAAAAGAGGTGTGAGGTGACAAGTAGAGATGGGGACCCCAGCTGGAGCTACTCTGGGTACCACCAGGCTCAGAGACACTCTTGACCTTCAGGGCCCGAAGAAATCTCTCAGGGGTCGTGGAATCTGGTTTGGAGGCTCAGCACAAACCTGGATTTCTGGCCCTGTGCTGCAGCATCCCAAGCTCTCAGGGCTCCCAGCACGGACTGGGCCCCCCTGTGGTCCAGAACACCCAGGACCACTGCTTATGTGACCTGGGGCCCTTTTTGGCAGGTGCAGATATTGTAGGGGATCCCAAGACTCGAATCCCAGGGCTGAGCAGGGTTCGGTACCACATGCTAAAAGGGCAGTGGGCATCCTAATGTGCACCTCAGTGGAACTGCTTTTCTGGAGGTCATCATTCAAAAGTACAGGTGACTTTAGCTAGGCTCTGGGTTTTGGCAAGACAGTTCAAAGGTTCATGCAGCCTGACCCAGCATTTCACGTGAAGGACACAGTCAGCAGTTTATTGATCTAACAGTGGGATAAATTACACAAGGGACCTTCTTGTCCTTGTTTGTTTTATTCTGGAATTCTGTACATGGCTGAGTGTAGATTTGTGGGAAAAGGGTCAGTTTCCTCAGTAGGATTTTTATACTTAAGAATGCTTTCATTTGGCACTCAACTTTACAGATGGCTGTGAACTATCTTCAAGAAAAAATAGTAGTAGTAGGGGGAGAGATACTACCTGCCTTCTGTTTAATATAGGTACCTTTGCAGGAAAAATACATGAAACCACTCTGTATCAAAGTTAAAGAGTCAGTCCCCTGGTATTAACCCCACTGGATAAACAATTGTGTTGCATGATCAATCTTTTTGATCAAAGCCAGCTTTCCCAACAAAGCCCAACCTCAAGCACGCGGGCAAAGTGAGAATTACTCCACGGACTGTTGCAGCTTGTTACTCAATGGAGAGTTAGAGCTTTGAGAAAAACGAAATCATCTAAAAGTTTCTGGGGAATTTGTAAGTGCACACACTACTAAAGCCTTTGGAATCAACTTATAAAATCCATTCCTTTTAATGTAAGGGTGCCCTGTCTCTTGGATGTTCCCAGAAAATATGTGAAAACATCCAAGGAAAGATAGATGAACAGATTTGAATCAGGTATTCTGAATCAGATGATCTTTGCAGACTAAAATAATCAATTTATGGACATGTTTTGAAACCTAAAACCTTCTCTGAGGATGCAGGACTGTTTGATATAGACATCTTGCCTGCAAATTTCTTTTGTGAGTCAGTCATCAGTTTGCTTGTTGCTGACCAGCCTCAGGCTGGGTGGCTCTGCTGGCAAAGGAGCAGGAGGAAGAGAAGGGAAAGTAGGGGCAGCGAATGGCTGATGGGTGGCTGGTGCATGCCCATGCTGGGGTGGAATGCTGGTGCAGCTTCTCTCCCAAATTCCAGGGCTGACAACAGAAGTGGAGAGGCCCAAGGGAGTGCTCAGCTGGGGCAGAGTTGCAACATAGGTGGCCTGTGGGGTGGGTCCTGCAAGTTCAGGGAATATATTAATAATTAGGGTGATTTCTCTGATGTCAGAGCTATAGCTAAGCTACCAGTGCTGTTAAGTTAGAGGTGGTCTGGTCACCTGGGACTTTGTGGGCCCAGTTCCACTGGGATGCAACCTGCTGCAAAGAACCATGTCTGGGCAAAAGTATGTTCTCCCCAATTCATGGAGCTGGGGCTAAGGTGTCAGGGTGGGGGTCAGGGCTCCAAGCTACCTCACCTTACAAAGCTTGGAGGCCCTTCTCAGAAAGAAAGGAAAGAGGAGAATTTTGTTAATAGGTACTGGCTGTCCTTCTGTTCCTGAGAAAGGAAACTGTCCCTGTACAGAACTTCCTGCTCACAGTTTAAAATGTAGCTTCATTTTTCTTTTTCATACAACAGAGCTGTTTATACCACATGATAAAATTCAACGTAAGCAAGAACATTTTAAAAAATCTTTTATATTAGTAGGCCCAAAGCCACAAGAGTCTATGAATGTTTCAATAAAATTGGATAAATATACATACACTTGGTATGGGAATGACCTGCCTCTGGTCACCCTGAGGAAAAAGAAACAAAAAAAGTCATTGTCAGGTTTGAAGGGAAGACTATATTCCCAAAAGAAACTTCAAAGCACTCTTGAGTACAGCAGCTGTGTGAGTTCCTGTTCTCTGTACCTTGGTGGTGTTTCATCAACAGGAGGAATCCAGAGACTTCCCACAGTTAGGGCACCGAGCTCCACTCTGTCTCCCAGACACCCTCTCCCCCAACACACCAGGCTGAGTTCCTGAGGCTCATTAACCTTCTTGTTTATTTAAATAGTGTCTCCCTTACTCACAGGAATGTACTCCTTAATTTAAAAACAAGTATGAAAACTCATACTTTAATCCTTCATTCTAATAACTGGCTCGTTTCTTCTTTTAAGCAAGTTTTTCCCTAAGAAGACTAAGTCAATATAACATGTGGGAACAGAGAGACAAGCTCACCAGATCACAAGAACCCCCCTGGGCATTCCAGGTCCTCCTCTAGGGGAGGACCCTTGGCAAGGTACAATGAGTTCTCTCTTAGGTCACAGACACGGGGGCAGCTTTTTCCTTGAAGGGGAACAGAATGTGTATTCACAGGCAGTGTTAAGAAAATTCAGGCCCCAAGAAAGGGCCTCGACCATTCCTCAGCCCCAAATGCCAACCATTCCGAAGCTGGTTGACAGAAACACTTCATTTTGGCGTTGTTAAGAAATGCTAATAAAAAACCAAATCTATTTCCATTGAGCATTTCCAGCTTGCGCTTTCTCTTCTCTTTCAGATGGCCTGATAAGATGACATACTGCTTCATGCCTTGCACACTGAAGAATTTGTGAAAAGATATGTCCTTTGTTATTGAGGGGGTCACAGTGATAAGGTCTCATGAGAAGGGGCCAAGCCTGATGGCTGGCAATGGCAGGTGACTGGCACCTTTCTGAGCTCTGCTCTGAAGCTAGGAATCATTAGCAGCTTCTTGATTATCTCCAGCCTCTAGTCATCACCTCTGCAGTGCAACAGCGACTACCATTACCTCTTGAGATGATCTCAATGGCTCTCTCCTTTTTCAGGAGATTCTAAACAGCCTTCTGACATCGTTCAGGGCAGCTAGGCTGCTCTCCAACAGATGGTACCATCAAATCACATCTCAGTTTTCAAGGACTTGCACAGAGAAATTCATTTCAGAAGCTCTTAAATAGTATCATTCCCGATACATTTGGACCTGGGAGCAGGTCACTGCTCTTGGTGGGATAGATTTTAACTAGAAGCTCATTAGCCTGTTGGGTTACTTTATAGTAAGGTTTCTCAACTTCAGCATTAGTGACATTTTGGGCCAGGTAACTCTTTGTAGTGAGGGCTGTCCTGTATGTTGCAGGATTTATTTTTTAGAGACAGCGTCTCACTATGTTACCTAGGCTGGCTTTAAACTCCTGGGCTCAAGCAATTCTCCAGCTTCAGCCTCCCTAGTAGCTGGGACTACAGGTGTGCGCCACTGCACCTGGCTCATTGTAAGATGTTTAACAGCATCCCTGGCCTCTACTCACTAGATGCCAGTAGAACCCCTCACCCCCCAGTAGTGACAATCAAAAATGTCCTCAGACATTGCCAAATGTTCCCTGGAGTGCAAAACTGTGCCAGTTGAGAAGCACTGCTCTAGTGGGAGAGCACAGACAGGCCCTGCACACAGGTGCACCTTCAGAGCCACACCTGTGATGAGATGAGCACATCAGCGATGCAAGAGACCACAATAACACATCTGAAGGGCTTGACAAAACAGTGACTATGAGTAAGCAAAGGTGCTAATCTAGTAAGATATTTGGGCTGGGAAATTACCCTAGAGGCTTACATGTACAAATGTGTGTACAGACATGGGGTATGCATGTATTTGTGAGCATCCAGCAATCCCTTTTCATAATCCTCACCCTAGATCATGGGAGTCTTCTGGGTGCTGACTCCTCTTAGGCTCTGGAGGCTACTGGCCTATAGGTCCAGGCTACAGCTGTGATGGTGGCAATGGCTGCTACCCCAAGCCACTGTTGCAGAAACAGCTTTAACTGGAAGGCTCGAAATCCTCATTTCTCCAGGGCAGAGTAAATATGCAGCATGGATGGAATCCTAGAGGTCACCTGTCTCATTCAGTCCATGGTGTCCCCTCTTCCTCTAGCATGCTGAGTTCGGAAAGGCAGGGACACTCAAGGACTCAGTAGTGGAGTTGGGCCTAGAAACTGCTTCTACATCTGATGGGCCTGGGCTTCGTGTTCTGTGTGTCCTGATCAAGCTGAATGCAAGGGGCAGAGGGTCCCCTCTGGGAATTAGCTGCCCCACTCTGACATGGCTCTTTTATAGGGAACTGGTCTCACAGATGGAACAGTCCAGTGTTACGCAAATAACGTATCATCCCCACTTCAGATTAACAAAGTTAACTCAAAGTTAGCTTAATTCTTTAAAAAGCCATTTTGACAAATGTTGACAGAGGGAAGTCCAGGCATGAACACTAACTCTAAGAGGTACTGCCTTTAAAGGTTTATTCCCTGATAGATACAGCTGAGCACTCTAGGAAACCTTCCAGGAGTGCAATGCTATTTCCTCATATCACCTACATAGACACTATTTTTAGGTAGTTTTTAAACAGCAGCAATTCTCTTCTCTTTTTCCTCCTCTACAGGACTAGGGTAAAAACTATGTTCCTTTCACTAACAGCAATTCTCTTCCTAAGTGATTTTTAAATTGGGGGAGGGAGGGGATGAAGCTAGCACACTGAGAGGAGGTATCAGAATCTGGGGCTGGGATACAGATTATAGCGGAATCTCATCATACATATTCCACTGTATATATCTGGCAAATATTGGTATATCTATCCACACCAATGTAGAGTAAGATTTAATATCTGGCAAAGCAAGTTGTATTTCATTATTTTCTTCCTAAAAATTTCTCAGCTATTCTTTGACATTTTGTTCCTTATGAACTTAAGTATTTCTATCTAGAAACAGCGCATTCCTCCATGAGCCACCATATCAAAATCTTTTAATGATTCTGATATATTTTCTGTAGGGTCTTTTGGGTTTTCTATGTAAACAATCATGTCATCTGCAAATAAAACTAGTTTTCTGTCTTTTCCATATTTACCCCAATTGTTTCATTTTCTTGTCTTGTTCTATTAGCCAGAAACTACCAATGATTTTCCTATGTTGTTTGCTATTTATTTTTAGAAGATAGCTTTTTATCATGTTTAAATAGTTTACTTCTTGTTTGGCTGCATTATATGTAAAGGTTTATGGGCTATTATATACTTCATATATTTTGTCATTATGAAACATCCCTCTTTATTCTGTTTAATGCTTTTGACCTATCCTGAATTCTGCTTTGTCTGATATTACTATCGCCACTCTTGTTTTCTGTTTGATCTGCCTTGCACGTTTTGCTCATCTCTTTATTTTTCACCTTCCATTATTACTGTATGCTAGATGTTGTGTCAGAATCTATTATAATTTGCCTACTCTAATTGTCATTAGCACTGTTTACCAAATAATCCCAGTTTTCTTTCTGGATATATGATAGGATTACACTTCCATGCCCCTTGAAGTTAGGTGTGGTCATTGTGACATACTTTGGCCAATAAAAGTTAAAATGAGACATGTTACTTCTGAGTGAAAACTTTAAGAGCCAGTGTAAGCTGAGCACAGTGGCTCTCACCTGTAATTCTAGCGACTTGGAGGCTGAGACAGGAGGATTGCCTGAGCCCAGGAATTTGAGACCAACCTGGATAACATATTGAGAAGGCATCTCTAAAAAATTTTTTAAAAATTAGCTAGCTGCAATGGGAGAATCTCTTAAGTCCAGGAGTTTGAGGCTGCAGTGAACTATGATTATACCACAGAATTTCACCTTGTGTGACAGAGTGAGACCCCATCTTTAATAATAAAAATAATAAAAAGAGCCAGTGTGGTTTATCACATTGCCTTTTTTCTGCTGTGACAATCTTGGAAGCAGAAAGATGGGGCCTTCCTCCGTCTAGGTCCATGGAAAAGGATAAGACAGTTACACCATCCAATACAGTAGCTACTTAGTCATGTGTGGCTATTGAGCACATGAAATGTGGCTAGTGCAAATTAAGATGTGCTATAAATGCAAAATACACATCAGACTTTGAGGAACTAACTAGCTAGAAAAAAAGAATGTAAATTGTCTCATTAAAATTTTTTCTTTTGATTATACGTTACATATAGTTGGTTAAATAAAATGTATTATTAAAATTAATTTCACCTATTTTAAAAATATTTTTATAAATGTGGCTACTAGAAAAATTTAAGTTATATATGTGACTCACATTATATTTCTATTGGATAGTGCCATGGAAAGAAGGCTCAGCCAATCCATTATAAACAAGTAGCATGAGTGAAAAATAAACTTTTATTGTTTTAAGCCTCTGAGGTTTTGAGGTTGTTACTGAAACATAACAAAACCCATACTGACGAGTTTGTCTCCTTATTAGTCATTTCTCTCTCCTCCTTTGTGAAAGAGTTCTGATTGTGTTGAGAGCAGGAAATACGCTGGGCTAAATTCTTCCCTTTCATGCCTCCCTTGTTGCTGTAGGGTAGCTTGTGACAAAGTTCTGGCCAATAAGATAGATGTAAGCCAGAAATCTCTTGGGGTTTTCTGAGAAAGCATTTACTTTCCACAAGAGGGACACACATGGCTAGTGCCACATCTCCTGGTCTTTTCCCCTTAAATGTAGATAAGATTTTGAAACTTGAGACTTTGAGATCACAAGTAAGCATGAGGATGAAGGCAAATACACCAAGTGTGGTGGAGCAGAGAGATGGAAAGACACAAGAACAGAAAGAGGCTGGGTTCCGGATGGCAGCATCATGCATCTAAACCAATCCCAGCAACTGCCTGGTGCAGGCTTTTTATAGAGAAAAACAATCCCATTTGCTTAAGCTATTGTTTGTTAGTTTTCTTTTACTTGCGGCCAAAATCATTCCTATCTGATGACAGGTATATTCTTGGAAACAGCACACAGCCGAATTTGTCAAGCCAATCTGATATAGTCTTGGTCTTTTGTTAGGAGAATCTGGTTCCTTTAAACTTGGTCTTATGCCTACTCTTTGCTATGTTTACTATTTGTTATCTGTTATTTGTTCTTTTCCCCTTACCTTAATTTTGATGGCCTGTTCACATTTCTGTTTATTTCTCCTTTTTCCCTCTGTGAATTTTGAGGATCTATTTTCCAATTGTGCCAATTGTTACAGTTCTATTCCTAACAGTCATATTTCTGCATTTTAATAATTATATTAATAACTGAGTATCAATCTCATCCAGTTTTTTATTTTTTGCCCCTTCTCTGAATCATTACATATCTGAAAATGTACTACTTTTTCCTCAATAGATAAATGATATCTTGGCCACATGTAGAATTTTTGGTTTCTAATTTTTCTCTCTTAGTAGCTATAAACATTTTCTCATAGTCTTCTGGCTTTAATACTGCTGATGAGAAGTCTGATACTAATATAATTGTTTTCTTTGAAAATAACTTATTTTGGTTGCCTGTAAGATTAGATTTCAGAATCTCAGTAGCAAGTAACTAGGCATGTGCCCCGACCTGCCCCACTAATCCTGCTGCAGAGTGGACAGCACTGTCAATCTGTGGATTCAAGCTTTGCTTGCAGCACAAGAAAAACACTTTCTACTACTTTTTCTCTTTCTGTTTGCACAGCGGGTCTCCTAGATCCCTTTTGCTCCTCTCACAATTACCATGTTTGGGAACTGTAAGATATTTCTTCCACTTGCTTTTCCAGAACATTAATTCAGTTCTCAGTAGTGATCATTCTTGTTCTCCTTTTTCTGTTTGTTTACTAAATTTTTATATTTAGAAATCATGAGGTTGTTTTAAAGTTCCAAACTTTACTTTCATACTCATAATTTATTTACTGCGTTGTCTGTTAAAGTTCTCTTCAGTCTCGTCCATTAGTTTTACTACAGTAGGGGTCTCGTTCCAATTTTTCAACTTGGACTTTCTTGGCTGAGGCTGCGTTTTCCTTTGCTCACACAAGGTTGTGTGCTCCCTGAGGTCTGTGCGGTTCAGTCCATCAGGCTCTCTGGAAGTGGCAAGGGAGGGCATATGGAAAGGCCCAGCAAGGAGTTCTGTTCTCGTGGCCCAGCGGAGCCAAAGTTGACACACCACAGAGAGATGAAGAAAGCCTCTAAATGACTGGCTCCTCTAGGGCACAAGAACTAAAAGCAATCCAGCTCCCCAGGGCAGCCCCTGCAAGGACCACACACATCAAGTGGGCAGTGCAGGCCCTTTCCATGGGAGTCCATAAGCTCCTGCTGGCTGGTTGATCTCATATGACTATAAATTCCAAGTTTTAGTTTGAGGACTCTAGGAGGGACAAGCATTCTCTTCTGTTGGTGGTTCCCTGCTTCTCACTGAGTTCCAGAAGGAGTGAATCCTGTGCTTGCTCTGTTCCCTGGAGATGTCAGGAAAACAGGGGGTCTTGATGCACTTTCCCAACTCCCCCAGCAGGCCACATGGGTTCAGGCCACATGGGCTCAGCCAGAGAGAATTTTAACTGTCAGAGCCACGTGCTCAGGCTGTCATCTTCCCAGAATTCTCTTCTTTACATTCATATGTACTTTTGAAATAACTTTTTTAATCATAAAATTTAAATTTATTTTATAAAAATTAGGAAAGAACAAAAGCACACAGGAAAGGAGAAAATCCTATATATAATCCTACTAGTATGAGATAACATCTTCATGTTTTGGCATGTGTCCTTATTCTATAAATGCTTGTGTGCGTGTGTGTGTGTGTGTATGTGAGACAAAGAGAAAAGACTATACATACTTATGAATATACTCAACATGTGATATTTTAGCTGACTTTTTATTACATGACATATTGTGAACATTTCTTTATATCAGTAATATTTATGAGAAGTCATTTTGAAGGGCTATATGCTACTTGACCATATGGTTATTCTACAGGTTTTTAACCGACTGCCTATTGCTGAACATCACACTGCTTATAATTTGGCAATATTATAGTCTATGCTGGACGGCATCATGGTTAAATCTTTGCACATTCATAATGATGTTCATAAAGTACAACTGCATGCATCAACAAATGGGGCTATTTTTAAGGTTTTAAGATCATATTGCCAAATTTTCCTCCAGAAAGATGTAATCAATTAACATTCTTGCCAATAACCTATTTACATCCTCTACCTTCTCTCCCACTACCATATGCCAAACCCAAATATTATCTTTAAAAATATCTTTGATAATTTGACAGATGGAAAAGGGTATCTCATTATTTAGTTCACATTTCTTTGATTACTAGTCATGTTGAACATTTTTTCATATGTTGATATGTACAACATTTTTCATATTTTTTTCATGTGTTTGACCAACTGTATTTCTTATTCTGTGAATTACCTGTACATGTCTTTTGCTCATGTTATTTGGGACATAAAGTTTTGTGACTTCTGTGTCTTCAGTCTCAACTATCTTCATGATGAATAAATCCTCTTTGCCTTTTTTAGTAATTTTTAACTGACATTGTATTTTGAGTGAAATTAATATTATAATCCCTATTTTCTTTCTGCTTATACTTGTATGATGCCTGTTTGTTCATCCTTACTTATACTTGTAACTGTTCTGAGTCACTTTGTTTCAGATGTGTTTGTTAGACAGCATGTGGGTGGATTTTGGTTTTTCATCTCTTGTGACAAAAATTTTTTGTGACTTTTTAAAAGTTGATACATGCAAAAGAATATATAACACGTGTTTGTTATTAAACAAGGTAGTTAAACTCAATGATATTTATTGTCAGCTTTCCTCCATGTCTCTGTTTCTCTTTTTGTCTTTCCATTTCTGTAGCTGCTACTGGTTCTTTAACAGTTTCATGTATTCAACTTCTCAAGAGAAAATGTTATGAAAAAGTGGAGTGACTCTTATAACTCCCATCAAACCTGTTCTTTTGTTGTTAAATGGGAATGACTAGGAGAGCCTTTTATCCAAAAAAAATGACATTTTTTGTGATTTCAAATCTTTAAGTAAGTGGCTGTACACATACTGTCACATGCTCTTATTAGGGATGTTTGTCAAAGATGGAACAAACACGCTGCTGCTGTAGTCTTAGTGAGCGCACAGGTCCCCATCAGCACTGACCTTCTGGAGCCCACCATTCTCCTCCACCAGCGGCGGAAGCACACTGGGGCTGCTGGGCGGAGGGGCCTCCACATTGTAATCACGGAAGCAGCAGAAGAAGGAGCTGAGGATGCTGCGGCTCCTCTGCTTCTTTAAGCTGACATTGCACTGCGAGGCTGGAAAGAGAAACAGAGCACACTGTGGCCACCTGCAGCATGTACTGGTAGTTGTATTACAATGTGAAATTCGAATGTGTGGTTGCCTCCCAGATCCCTGATTGGAGGGGGAGGGGGGCCTGTTTAGGAAGAGAAGATGAAGGTGGCCCCCTGGAAGTTACTCTAAAGGAATGTTAATCCCATGCAAATCCTAGGGGCCAGCTGGTCCATGGAGTCTAATCCCACTGGCTGGACAGAACCCCTCTGACCTCAGCCCAGCAGGGGCTGCTTGCTCATTAACTGACCCGTCCTCAGGGTCAGTCACCATCTGCATTCCTGGACCCAGCAGATGGTATTCCCACCCCACACTGCACTACTGCAAAATAAACATCTTCTCAGGCCCAAATCAGGCTTGATATTCCCTAGGAAGCATCTCTCCATCACGAGTACCAAGAAAGAGTTGCTTTGAATGTAGGTTCTTGGACACTCTCTGCTCACTACGGAAATGTCTAACTTCATGGGTTAAGAAGTAAGATTATGCAAGGGCACAAAGGAAGCCCCTTCATTGGTGGACATGAATGGACAACATGAATGGACATGGTGGACAACTCCACCATTTGTCAAGAAGTTGATGGGGGACTGGACCCACAGAGCTTAGGGATGAAGGCTTCCAGTACACTTAAAACACAACAGCAGGAGACGTGGGATGGAGAGCATGTGCTTCCGCCCAAGCAGGGCTAGCCAGGGCGCAGCCCGTCTTCATGAATCCAGGGCACAAACGAAGGCACTGGAGGGAGTGACGGATCCTTTCTGTTTATCCAGGGCTCAAGACAAGCTGCCACAAGTCAGAAATAAAAGGCAAAAACTGGTGTAGATGAAAAACACCCCTCGGGGAAGGACTGACAACTTAGAGGGGTAGCAGCTTTGCCGGGGAATGCAGCCAGGGCTGTCCCACCACATACCACGTCTGGGTGGATCGGCAGTGCTCTGAGGAGAGGCCACAGGCAAGGGACCACACTTAGGGTTAATGGGAAGACTGCCAATGCAGGAAATGATTTAAATCCACATGATAACTATTCAAGTTTATCTCTCTCAAAAAGCAATTCTGGCACAATTCCTCTTTTTGTGTACTTATAAGTGATTTGTATAGTACCTTTCCTCCCAAGAGATCACAAAACCTTTGCTAAAAGTTTTGGGGTTCTCTTCTGCCAGCAGCAAAACCAAATGTATTCAGATGGAAATTCTGAAAAGGATTGAAATGCTGTTTTTTGTTTTGTTTTGTTTTTTGAGACAGAGTCTCACTCTGTTGCCTGGGCTAGAATGCCACAGTGTCAGCCTAGCTCACAGCAACCTCAAACTCCTGGGCTCAAGCAATCCTCCTGCCTTAGCCTCCCGAGTAGCTGGGACTACAGGCATGTGCCACCATGCCCGGCTAATTTTTTCTATATATTTTTAGTTGGCCAATTAATTTCTTTCCATTTTTATTAGAGACAGGGTCTCACTCTTGCTCAGGC